>JADRCC010015358.1:0-10619 GCA_019843855.1 Hylomyscus alleni
CCCGACTTAGGAGGTACTAAGTGCTTGTTATATCTCTGTGGAAAACAGTTGGTATGGCCTTCACCACTCTTTTTCATGAGTCTCCAAGTGCTCTGATTCCTTTGCCTATTGGAGTGGAGGCTGTGTTGGATAGACCCCATGGAGCTTTGAGATTATATAGTCAGCCTGTTATTGAGCTGTGTAGTTTCCTCTTAAAAACCAATAAATGATTGTAAATGGAGAGCCAATAATCTGAGAGTTGTTCTCCATCATTTTCAGCCTTGAGCACAATCCATTTCTTCACCTGGAAAGAAATAGGGACTCTGGCTTAACTGAGAACAGTTTTTTTTTTGGTGCACGGCCAGACAAGTAATTGGCTGTTTTTCGAGCTCAGTGTGGACCATTCAGAGGTCTTCTTGTTGTTCCAGGGCACTAATGACCCATTTATCAGTGTTACAAGACCAGAACAGGAGCCAGTGACAGACGGTTTCCAGGTAGAGTACATTCGTGGGTTTCAGTGTCCTCTCTCCCTGAGTGCATGGACTATGCTTTCCAGCAGTGTTGTCCTTTCACCTATTGCTATAGTTTCATGGATGAATGGACTCTGTTGTCCCTTCTCCAGCTTCCTTTGTTAAACTCCATGTTTAAAAGGACTGTTTTTTTCAGCTAGTGGCTTTTGGGGTATTATTCTCCACTAGATGCTGACAGTGGGAATAGGCTCACCCTACCCTGGCTTAACTTTCTTCTGAGTGCACTCCTTTCTTGGGAGAATGGTGGATCCCTATATTTCTTGCAGCTGCCAAGCTAGAGGTGGGCGTTGTACTCACTGTTACAAGTACTGATGGGTACCTTGTGTCTGAATAAGATATGTTTCCTAGCAGGGATCATCTGTTCTGACCTTACCTGAGCTGTCCAAGGCTAATCTCCAGAATGGCCTGTCCATACCTTTACCCTCATCAGAGAGCTCCAGCACCCGTCTCTCCCCACCCAATGTTTCTGCACTGCTGGACATATCCCTACCTGGCCCACCAGAGGATGTTCTCTCACAGGGAGAACCTGCCACACAGATCAGCGACTCCATCATTGAAATTGCCATCAGCTCTGGCCAGTACAGTAAGTTCAGATGACCTTAGAAACCTTCCCTAGGTTCTCACTGGGATGGTACAGCCAGACTTACAAGAAGCAGACCTAATCTGCCTGAGTATTTGCCAAACTTGCTGGTAAAGTTCCTGTGTAACTGTCAATTTGAGCTTTGAATATCTACCACTATAAGGTGCCTCTGCCTGGCTTTGGCAGGTTGCTGGGGCCATGTATGGTCTGGTTGGTTGCTCCTGACCTTGAGGTAAGAATGGAATGGTTTGGAAGGCTCTTTGAAGCCTGGGTATCAGCTTTCTGTTTGAGCATCTGGAAGGTGACTTACATGTCTCAGGTAGTGCTTAGCAAGTAGCTGCGTAGATGATCACCAAGTGCCTGGTCTCACTCATTCTGTGACGGTGTTCCTGCTGGCAGACATGAATTCACAGCCTCTTAGCCCATGAGCTTAATGGGTCCCTGACTGGTTTAAACCTTGCTTTTCTCAGTTATAGACTCTGTATACCCCACAGGATGGAATTGGGGTATCTTGTTTCCGATGGGACTGGTGCAAACACCATGAAGATAATTGGCATAGTACTGTGGGCACAGGGCCTGCCTGCTGTGTTTCATATTCCTAGAGCATAAAGTTGCTCAGAAGGCTCTGTGATCCTTTTTTATAAACATCTGCTATCCCTTTGGTGTAGGCCCACCATCCTTGGTCTCCTGGGTTCAGCAGTAAACAGCCTCTGCCTCCTGCTGCCTTGCTGTGGGTTCAAGGAAGCATCTCTGACCTTCGATTTTGGTTGACAGGTGAAGGAGTTCCTCTTTCTCCAGCCAAACTGAACGGCAGTGACAGTTCCAAGAGTCTTCCTTCCCCATCCAGCAGCCCCCAGCCCAGCTGGATCGCCTCTCCCACCCACGACCCCCAGTGGTACCCCAGTGACTCGACAGACTCCTCCCTCAGCAGCTTGTTTGGTGAGTGTATCCGGAGGACTCTTCTTCTAGGGTTGGAGTTAGGTTAGACCTCAGCACTTTTGCTTGTTTCTCAAGTATTTATTTCTGATTTAACTGAAAAGTGTAATTTATATATAGGAGAATGCACAGATTTTCAGTTCGTAGTTCACTGGATGTTGACATGCTTGTAGACTCTGAGAGCCCACAGCCCAGAACAGACAGGACATTCAAGTCATTCATGTGATTCTCAATGCCTTCTCCAGTCTGTTTAACCTTCCCAAACTGTCCTTACAGACCTCTTACAAAGACAAACAGACCAGACCATCTTTATGTTCCCAATTTCTTTATATATTCTGTAAGATACTCTGAAGTGGGTGTTGCAGCTGACTTGTGGTGGCGTTCTTGACTACATATGGAGAATTATAGAATGTGTCTTTCTTCCCCTAGGAAGAGATTCCATTCTGTTCTTACACCTTACTAAATCACTTTGTACGATAAAGTAAAATTGAAGCAGCTATGGGTCAGTAATGGATAGGAGCACACATTGGCCAAGACTATTATTATTAATACATATGTCCCCTATTTAAACCCAAACCTGTCAGTGCGCTGAATATGAGTTTGGAGCATGGTGTCACTGAACCCGTTTATTTTGTTCTTTTTCCCCATGGTGCTACGGTGAGTCGATCTCCGTTCTCTGCTTTTCACTATCAGTCGTTTCTTTGGTGGATGTTTTGAGAATGGGTGACTAAGCTTCACTTTCACATTTGCCAGGACCCAGGCTTTTACCCTAATGATTCCAAATTTGGTCATCCCTGATTATAGTACTGTGCCTGGTGTAAGAGTACATGGAACCAGCCTCATACCCCATGGTTTTGCTGTCACAAGAAACAGTGCAAACATGAGCAGAAATCACCTGCCATCTAAGTCAGAGTCAGACTTAATGCCTATCAATGAGGGTCTGCCACAAAGAATACAATATAGGAGGAACACATCACCTGCGGCCTTTGGAAAAGATAAAGATGACAAAGCCTGTTGTAGCATAATGCCATGGGTAGCCCTTGACACAAGTGTGAATGTGGAGACCCTGACTAGGCTACCTGGACTCTCATGTGTGACTCACCTTCTTTCCACAGCCAGCTTCATATCTCCAGAGAAGAGCAGAAAGATGCTACCAACTACTGTTGGGGCCAACAGCGGCACATCTTTGCTTGGCCCTAGCTTGTTGGATGGAAATTCAAGAGACTCTTTTGTGTCCAGGTCTCTGGCTGATGTTGCAGAAGTAAGTTCAGTGCCATATTTCTGAACTTTTAACTCTCCACCTCATTCTGGAAGCTATGGGGTCCTTCCAGTGGGTCTTAAGTAATGCTCATTGAGACTGTTATGTGAGGGAGAACAGTATACAGGCCTTTAGTCTCTGAGAGATCTGGCAGCACTTGGGCAACTGATGGCCCACAGCAAACTCTTTAACTACCAGATGTCCTTTGTAGAGTTCTTAACTTGGGAAACCTGGGATCAGGGTGGAGAGCAGATCACCAAAAGCAGGCAGCATGCTATTGTCCTTCCTCTTTATGT
Organism: Hylomyscus alleni; assembly: GCA_019843855.1. Classification (NCBI taxonomy): domain Eukaryota; kingdom Metazoa; phylum Chordata; class Mammalia; order Rodentia; family Muridae; genus Hylomyscus; species Hylomyscus alleni. The sequence continues at coordinate 3,580 of JADRCC010015358.1, forward strand.
CCTTCCCTTGCTCTGTGACCTTGGGCTGACTCAGCTACCTGATCTATAACATATGCTGCTATTTGGGAGTTGTAAGGTGTTACTTTATCACCTTTGCTTTCTGCTCTGCTGCAGGAAGGCCAATTAGGGGACATTTCCTGTTGTGCTGTGGCCATGACCCTTTGGAACTTGGGAACAGGTTCTGTAGTAGAGATCTGTGCTTTTTCCATGTGTGAACTAGGCTGTTTATCCCTGCGGTCATCCAGAGGCCTCACACTGTCTGTATGTGCCCAGCCAGTTAGGGTTTTAGTGCCAGTACTGGTGGGAGGAGTGAGGACAGCTATGGTGCTGGGTACAGAGCTGTAGGCATCATGAGAGACTTGATCAAAATTAACACCATGTGAGAAGAGTCCTTAAGTAGCATTTCCCAAGTTGGCTCCCTGGATATCAAGGCCTTGGTAATTACTCCAGGAGAGTTGTATAGCCAGGCACTTGAGGAAAATACAGGTCAAACAATATTCAAAATAGTTAATTGCTTTGAGGCGTGGTAGCATAAACCTATAATCCCAGCGTTGACTTGGGAGACTGAGGTTGGAGGATAGCTGTGGGTTTGAGGTCAGCCTAGTTGGTTTGAGATCAGCCTAGCATATAGAATGAGGCCCTGTCTTAGAAAAACAAAAATCAAGCAATATAAGTTACAACTTTTTTCACCAAAAATACATTAGTTTCTCAGTTTTGCAATGTAGATTTTGAGACTGTGGAATTATAGAATGCTTTGATGACTTCTGAGTTGATCCATGATATGCTTGGCCATTTCAAAACAGTGTTAAGAGTAGAGGGGTTGAAGAGATGGCTAGGTAAATTTAAGAACCTCTGTGTGCAATCATGAGAACAGGCATTTAGATCTTAGCACCCATGTAATAACCTGGCCATCCAGTCTATGTCTGTGACCCAGATGAAGCTTTGGGAAGGCACGGGCAGGACGATCACTTCTTGACTAATAGCCTAGTCTCCAAAAAAAGTAAGGCCCTGGATCAGGAGGGAATCCTGCCTCGAAGGAGTGGGTGGTGGGTGATGGAGCACACCTGGCACAGGTGTGTGCACACAGGTTTGCATATATTCACACACAGATGAATACACACGTAAATAAATAAAAAAGTAGATACAGCCGTGCTGTGAATCTTATCACATCATCTTTATGTGTTTGGACTGTGTGTTTACATGGGGGTGGGGGTTAAAATTGCACAAATCTTCCTTAATTGTGCTCCATCTTATGTTTTAAATTTCATTTAATCATATACTCTGTCCTTGTGTGGTGTGGTGGCAGTGAGGAGTTAGATCTGAGGTTCTCTCCTACTCTTTGGGCTCCAGGGGTTCCACTTGTATTATCTGGCTTGGCAATAAGCACCTTTACCCACTGACTGTCAAACTAGCCTGCTACCTTATTTATGTTTTGAGACAGGAAGCTGAACCTGGAGCTCATTGATTCTGATAGGTTGATGGCCAATGAGATTCAGGGATCCTCCTGTCTGTGATTCCCTAGCTGTGATTACAGATATTATTCCCTCCTTTTCTATGGCTGCTAGGGATACAAACTCAAGACATGGAAAGTACTTTACTGACTGAGCCATCTCTCTGGAACCCTCTCTTGTACAATCTATGGTATTTCTCAAGGCCATTCACTATCGATTCTGTACTCAATAGGGCTCCTTATAGTGCTAAGTGTTTCACACAAAAGACTGTTCTTTGCTTCCCAGTTATCATGGATGCTGGAGTCCCTGGTTCCTATGAGATAGGCACTGCTGAAACCTGGGAGTCAGAAATGCTGTCTCAAGCTAGCCAGACTCCGAAGTCAGCATTTCACTCTCCTGGTGATGTGGCATTCAGGACATTGGGCAGCACTAAATACTCATCAAGTGAAGGAGACACACACTCACCTGTAGAAAGAGTCAGTATATCTGGCATGTCTTCCTAAAAACTCTATATAAAGAGGGCCTTTGGAAAGGGCCCTCATCTTCTAGAAATGTGGTAGCAATCATTTATAAATACAGTATTCTGAGGGGATCTGTGTGAAAGTGATGGGTGTAGTCTCTGGGGAGAAGGGGATGAATACATAGATAGGACAAGGCCTTGATGTATACTTGGGCTTGTTTTGAACTCATAATACTTCTGCCTTCTTCAACTTCAGAAGTTGTAGTTCCAAGAATCAAAAGTCCCTATCCTTGTGAATGTTCCACTCTAATGGAAAGAGATGGTAAATCATGACCATTCCTCAAGATAATGTCTTTACAGGTTTCTGTGGCCCTCGCTGTGGTTCTCTTTCTCCATCACTGACTGTGCTGAGCCTACGCCTTTCTAGTGTTTCTTGAGTAGCTGCACTCTGCCTTCTCAGAGCCTTTGTATTTGCTGCGTCTTTTGGTGGAATGTTCTCTCCTTGTACCCACACTTGTGGGGCTCTGATGCTTTAGGGTCCCACTTTAACTGTTCTCTGCTTGCTGTGATCTCTGCCTTCTGTGGACTGCCTTCCTCCTTCCTCCGGAGAATCAGATGGAGTTGCTGCTATTGTAGTATCAGTATCTAGGCGTTTCATGTTCTCAGAAGCCTTCCTAGGATCGTGTGTAAAGTATGTACTTAAAAAACATCCATGTGATTAGACCACAAAGGATTCTAAAATTCCTCAGAGGGCAATAGGCTCCTTCCACTGACATTCTGCTCTAGGGGTCAAGAGCCTCTAGTCAGGATGGGAAGACATCTCAGACTAATGTCTTCTTGTTCCTTCTGTCCTACAGGTGGTAGATTCCCAGTTGGTGTGTATGATGAACGAGAACAGCATTGACTACATATCTCGGTTTAATGACCTGGCCCAAGAATTGTCCATCACTGAGCCTGGCCGCCGGGAAGTTCTTTTTGATGGTGGAGGAAGTGGTAATCCTGTTGGTGACCTCTCTCAGTGACTGTGCTTTGCGACACAGGCATCCTGGAATCCACAAGGGAGGTCTACGGAGCTGGCCCCATGAATCTGTCTGCACAGTAGAGAAAGTCAAGCCTAGAATCGTGAGACGGCAGTGAACAAGAGCACCACTAACAGCATAACAATATCCACATGCACAGGAGCAGCCTGTGCAACAAGCGGGGGTCATCGCATCACAGAGGCTGGCCTGAGAAGGGGAGACCTCAGAAGCCCCTTGGGTATCAGAGCCCTTGCAGTCCTGTGTGGTGTCTGTGTGTTGAGCCTTCCAGAGGGTCACAGCCACTGCTGCTTTCTTTCTGCTATCCTTTTTCCACTTGGCTGTTCTGTCTGCAGTGATGTTGCGAGGGACAGTGAGTATAGACCAGCCTTCTTACCTGGTTGTGTCTTCAACCTGAGACACTTCCTGGATGCCTTGACCATGAATCAGAGAAGAGTCCCAGAGCCATGTAGCTAATGTTTTCTTCCCAAGATTACTTAACCCTCACCTAGTGCTTCCTACCCAGACCATCCAGAGTTTGGTTCTGCTTAGCATGAGGAGGAGGAGGGAGAGGAAAGAAATTATGTTTCTCGGAGGTTATATGGATGTTTTGTATGGTCTTGCAAAGCTGGTTGGGAATGGTTTTCCTGTGGTTTAACAATTGGGAGATAATGGACAAGGAATAGTAAGACTCCTCTATCTACATGTCTCTGCTCTCTACCTGTGCTTAATGCCTAGTTCCTTCTAAGTGATCTAAGATACCATTCCTCTCTACTGGCCTGACCCCAACCCCAACCCCACCCCCAAATGCACTGCTATGTCTACAGATTTTATGCACACTCAGATTTTTCATGTGTTATTGCTGGTATCTAAGGGGTGTCTTTGCCCCAGACTGTCTCTCTTCCTGTTCTGGGACCCAATCTGGGTTTCGATGTCAGGGTGTAGGAAGAACTCACAGTTTGATGATGTTTTAGCAGCTCCCTTAAGGAGCCCAGCGGTGGTCAGTCAGTTGTCATGATTGGGCTATTGTGCTCAGAGTGGTGCCAAAAAGACTTCCATCCCCCTTCTTTGCCCTTTAGTAGATCCTTGTAATACGGTCACTCCTACTGGACCTAGCATGTTAGGTAGCCATGACTAGTTCTTGGTGAACAGGTGACCCCTGCACTAGCCCCTCACTGCTCACTCTCCATGTACTAGCCAGGGTGACACCCACTGCCCCCTTTTTTTTCTGAGACAGGGTTTCTCTGTATAACCCTGCTACCCTATAACTTGATTCATAGACTAGATTGGGCTTTCTCTTCCTCCTGAGTATTGGGCTGAAAGTCATGTGCTACCACACCCAGCTTGTCAGCTAGGTCCTTTTTAACTCCTAAAACTGCCACCTCTGCTTTCCACCTGTTCTAGCCTCCTTCCTTGCACAGTAGTACTTAAGACCATCCTAGGCCCTTACCTCTCTCCATCTGCAATGAAGAAATGTCCCTTTTGGGACACCTGATCCAGTTGTCTCACTGGCTAATACAAACTCTAGAATCCAGGCTCTACTCCAGAAACAGTACAGGGGCTCTTGCCAGTAAATTCCTTCACCTCCCAGGATCCTCCTGCTTCTGGTACTGGTAAAGGATCTGCCCCAGATGCAGACATACAGATCCCTACATCTGGTAAAAGTCGACTGTTAGGTGAGAAGAGCAGCATACAGTGCCATCAAGAGACTGTGGTAAAGTAGCCAGTGTGTCTCTACCCATTTGTGTGCTTACAGCAATGCCTTACTTTAGCTGAAGGCATTTAGATCTTGGGACTGTAGACTGTACCAGGCTCAGCTTAGGCTGCTGCTAGCTGCTCTTCCTGTGTTTCAGGTAGACTCTCCCACAACATTAATAAGCATGGGTGCTTGTAGAATCCTGGTAACTGAGCATGCAGTACTGGGTGGTTGGGTTCTTAAGCTGGTTCCCATCAGGCCGTGAATGCTGTGAGGCACACACTGGTCTGTGCCGTCCAAAAGGAGTTGAGACTTTGTCTTGACGAGCAGAGACTACAGCCCTTGTCGCCCAGTGGCAAGCAAGGCATCAGATGGACTGGTGCTTTACCGTAAGGAAGCTGACAGTGACGGGGTTCCAGAGACTTCCACTACTGCTTTAATAGCCAGCCATACTCATTTGCTCATCATTGCCATATGTAAAGGACAAATAGTGGCATTTGTAGCAGAGACTAGGTGGATACAACTTCTCCCAGCCTAATCAACTATCCATGCATAAAACCTGAAAACTGCTAAAGGTTAGAGGTTTTTAAAAAACAAAACAAAACAAAACAGCAAGGAAGGCTCCTAGGTTCTCCATCTTCCTTCTCTTCCTTTCCATCAGTTTGGATGGTTCGTGTTCACTCACTCGGGCTTCCTTTCCTCGTTGGAACTTAGTGTGACATACATGCCCTAAGTCTTTGAGAAAGTTTTTTGTTAATACTAATGTTTCTTAGACATGTTGATTCATCTTTTTAAGAGATTGGGAACCTGTATCTCTGGTGCTTGGCATGGATTGTGTTCTAGAGAAGATGCTCAGGTGAGCTGAAGTCCATAGATCTGTTGGGCATAGTACTTGCTCAGGGAGTGGGACTTTGGGACATTTCATCTGTTGGTCAACCTTTTTTCCTACCCTCTTCTTTTTCATTCCTTGTGATAGCCTCTTTAGGGAAGGTGTCATTCAGTTTAATAGCATTTTTAACCAGACCATATTATTAGAAATGGTCAAAACAAGTTTAGAAGGAAATTGTTTTATGTACTTTTAAAACAAATCTCCCAGCTGCATTCATGAGGAAATACTGTACTTTGTCTTAATTAAAAAACAACAACTTTCAAAAAGGAAAGAACCCCACAGTATACCTTTCCCAGAGGCTAGCCTGACAAGGTCAGTCCAGCTTTGGAAGCACTGGACAGCCAGACCCTTACTAGTTAGTAAGATCCCTGGCTGGAGGGGTGCACCCAGCAGGCAGAACTCAGTGCTGTTTGCTTTGATAATCGTTAAGCCATATCATCTGAGGTTTCCGGCTTGAGATGTGAATTTGTTTTATAGACTATAAATATGCAGTGTATGTATAAAGCAGAATGCCTGTCCTGATTATTTTTTGTACCATATTGTAAATTACATTATTTATTCTTTACCAATTTTTTTGGGAATAAAAGGTGTTTTGGTTATTTAATAAACAAAAACTGTTAAAACTTCGGCTAAAATTTCCAGTTCTGCTTGTAAATGTTTTTATTGTGTATAAATACATACTAATACTTCATCTAATGACTGTCTTTTGTGCCTGCTTTTAAAGCCAGTTCGCTTAGGGTATTCAGATCTGGCACTGTGTAGGGGAGATGAGTCCTAAGGCTTGTGTAGGTGCCCAGGAGGTGAGGGTGGGTAGACAGACAGGTAGACCTCAGAGATTCAGCGGTTGAGTGGCCGCTAAATGCGGAGAGGTGGAAATCATTACAGAATTCGGTGCTGCTTCTACGGGTATGTTGTGCGCTTCTTCGAACTCTTCCTCCTGAAGGTGCTGTAACCCCAAAGAAGCCTTCGGCTACCACTGGCCCCGAAACTTCCTAGTGCCATCCCGCCCGGAATAGGTCGGCAAGTAAGTGCGGATTCGCACAGTGAGGCGTGTTGGTCGGGGTGGTGGGGCGAGCTGTGAACCAATGCCCACGCCCGAAGCTATGAGAGGCGACTGCTGCGACCAATCGGCTGTAAGCGCGATGCGGGCCTCCAACCCTCCTCTCGTTGGGGGCGGGAGGAATGGGGTGGGACGTGCCTCCACGATAGGCTGAAGAAGTATGATTGGCGCGGGAGGCGTCCAACGGGCTCGGACGGGTCAGGGTACCTGCGCGGGACCAAGCGGGAACCGCCGCGCGGCGGCTGGTGGAAGCGCGGGGCGGCGGCCGACATGTTCCAGGGCGCGGACGGCCAAGCTGCAGAGGCGGGCTCCAGGTGCGCGGACCGGCGCTGGGTGCCGGGGGCTGGGACCCGGGTGGGCGCGTAGCCGCAGCCACTGGCGAGCGGGAGACCCTACAGATGCGGTGGGTGTGGCGCGGAGCTCCCCGGAGGGTACTGAGCGCGCTCTCCCGCGGGGCCTCGCAGGAAG
>JADRCC010015363.1:0-14468 GCA_019843855.1 Hylomyscus alleni
AAAAAAAAAAAAAAAAAAAAAAAAAGCCATGTGTGGCTTTACACAGATCACTCTACTATACTTCCCTCTGAAATCTCACATCTGCAAAATATGTATTTATGTTCTGTAGAGTGCTTTCCAAAGTCCTTTTTCCTTTGAAATGCTAGACTCTGAGTCCTGCACACAAACCAAGGTTCCTCAAGGAAATGTAATCAAACAATGCTTCCCTCTAGTGGCCAGATGAAGTCTCTTCACCTTCCCAGCTTGGCTAGCTAGCCATGCTCCCACTAGATCCCACCCTGCACTGGCCTTCAGCCAAAAGTACCCAGCTCCAAGGAAGACAGAGTCCAGGAATCAGCTCAGCCTCCCCACCCCCCACCCCCAGCTGTCCCCACAAGAGTGAAAAAACCCTGTCCTTGGGAACAAATGCACTCTGGAGCGTTAAGACCTCTTATGACTTTCAACTCCCCTCTGCAGATGAGGAAACAAAGGCTCACGGATGCCCAAAGGAGCCGGAGCTGATCAAGCTGACTCATGACTGAGCCAAAAATAGAGGCCACTTTTCCCGCCTCCTGCTACAGCCTCTTGCCTCTTTCCCATGTGACCTCTCAACTGAGGTCCAGGGAAGAGACTTGTCAAGGACATCCACACTGCGCTGAAAGGGGATCGTCCCCTGGCCCGAGGAGCAAGCCATTTCCACTTTCATTTTGAAATAGTGTTATGAAGGTGACCATCAGACCAGAAGATCTGTCCATCCATGTGTGCACTCCCCCTGCCCCTCAACACACATAATAAATAAAGTATAATTAAAAATAATAATAATGTCTACAAACTCCTACAGGCCACATGAATGAAGAGGGAGCCAGAGAGGTTTAAGAGTCTTGCTAGCATAGAAAATAAAATGCACTTTAATCGGATCCATCAGAGATAATATTCTGGTATGTTTCCTCCTAGTCTTTTTATAACACTAGCTGAGAATTAGAAAGTACAACCCAAGGCTACTCCTCTGGCTTAAGTCTCCTGAGCACTCCTCTGAATGGCATTGTGACATTCCAGCATGTGACTGTGCCTCAGTTCTCTTAACCCATCCCCCTTCATTTCATCGGTTTTGTCATTAGAAATCAGGCTGCTGTACAGGGCAAAACAATCATCGTCTGAACACACATATCTATGCTGACTACTTCTTAAGCCAGTTTTATTTTCACAGAATGAAACTTTGGAACTGGGGTGGCCATAAGAATAACTACAGGGCCAGCAAGATAGCTTGACGTAAAGGGCGCCGGCCTCCAACCAAGTCTGACACCCTGAGGTCAATCCCCAGGTCTCATGTGGTAACAGGAGAAAACTGGGCCCTACAAGTTATCTCTGGCCTTTCCTAGGGCTAGGATGTGCTCATTCCCTGCTGTTCCTCAGCACACACAATAAAGCATAGTAATTTGTTTTCAAAAAGATCATGATGTCCGAGACCTCCTACTGGCCACAAGGTAGAAGAGGAGCCGGGGCCTGGGGTCTTACCAGAGGAAAGGAAAAGTAGAGAGAACCAACTTGTACACACTCCACATATTGAAGTGTGACCTTCCCAAAGCCCAACCACAAGTGCTTGCCCTTCTCTCCGGACTCACGCCACACCATCTCTCAGAAACCCCAAAGCCCCTGGTGTCCTGGCCACTCCTCTGGCCTCCCACCACACTCTTTATTCATCTACTAAATATTTAATTTGTTTATCCAACCACAAGCTTTCTGAAGGTAGCTCTGGACTTCAGAGTCCCCTGCATTCTACAGCACAGTTCAGTGTCCACATGGTCCGCATCCCATAGACAAATGCCAAGGGGTCCAAGATAACTACATGTCCTTCCTGGACACGTGGGACGATGGAGAACCCATTGTCCAAAGCCAGAGAAAGGTGCTGCTCTGAAGAATAAATGCAGCTCAGTTATGAAGTCAGAACATTCTGTGACACATGGGGACAAAAAGAGGGGTTTTGTCCACCTCCATGGACCAGGGCAATGCAACTAATCAACTGGGAACTCAGCTGAGAAACTAGGATAAGAACACTCCACTTGTCAACTTCCTGTAGGAAAATATCTGTGACCACATTTTATAATGACAACCAGTGACAGCAGCCCATGGGATTGCTGTTGTAATATCAGAAAGGAACAATGCTGCCCCTGGCATGGCCTTCTGCACCTTGTCCTCAGGTTCTGCTCCATACACATCCACTTGGGGGTTGGGCTGTGCTCTTCAGTGAGCAGCAGGGCTTTCCGGAAGTGCAGGTGCCTGTACAGAAGGAACCAGCAAGCCTAGCCAGGCTCCTGGGTTTACATAAGCTATACCTCACTGGCTGTGGCAAGAAAATGACAGGGCCAAAGGAGCACTTGACTGAGAGTCGCGAGGCTTCAGCTATGGTCCTACTCCTTCACCTATTCCCTGAACCCCAATTCCAGGTTTCTCAGGAACTGAAGTAAGGCCAAAAACTCGCTGAGTTCCCATCCCCGGTGGGCATGCTAGGGTTCCAGGACAAGTGCTAATGGCTCTGGTAATAAGCACAGGACCCACCTCAAAAGTGTCCTCTGGGTTCCATCTGACTATCAACTATGGAGTTTTCAAAGTTCTAAAAGCTCAAGCAAGCATCACAGATTCCAAACCACCTGCTTTAGATAGACAAACCCACAAGGTTAGAACATCTCTAATGTCCACTGAGGTTTCATGATGTAAGGCCCCAAAGAAGGAGTAATGTATACTGCCAACCTATTCTAGATAGGATCTTGGCCCCAAAACAGAAAAACACCATCAGGGATAAACTCCATTTGATGTGAACCAATGTGGGCTTGGGCTTCACTAATGCTCAAACATCAAATGCAATCAAGGATTTCTTGGTCTGTGATTTTTTGAAGAAAAGGGGGTATCTAAAGGGTCCTATCAGCATACGGTCCCTGTCTTTAGAGAAGTAAGGAAAATATCTCAATTAGGAGAATGTTACTAAGGAGAGGGGAGCAGAGGGATGGCTTAGCGATTAAGAACACTTCCTGCTCTGACAGAGGACCCAGATTTGGTTCCAAGCATCTACACAGTGGCTCCCAACAATCTATATAACTCTAGTCCCAAGGTATCCAGCCTCCTTTATGAATTCTGGGTACACCAGGCACACACATGACATGACATTCATCTTCTGACTGAAAGAATATTACTACGGAGCATGAGCAACATGAAACACACCTCCCATGGAATTTATACCCTAGACATTAAGCAAATAGGACAAACACCGCAGACTGGGAAGAGAACCACAGTGGATCAAGTTAAAAATACCTAGGAGGCCACCGAAGGCTTCCAGAGCTTTGAGAAACCAATAACACCTCTATTCTGCTGCACATGGGTGAGAGACCTCAGGGAGCATAGCTGCCATCCGCTTGAGCAGCACAGGCCTGGCCTAGGAGGCCTTGGTGAGAATATAGTTGATTGTTATCTTGCCACAGACCCTGTTAAAACAGCAGCTCTTCTAAAAACAAGACGAAATGCTGAAGCAGCTTACATATCCCAACCTTAGGTGAGCATCACTGGGTAGACATTTTGGAATCGTTCACAGATTCATTTGTCCATACCACAGAACCACACTATGAGGCAGACAGGAACATTTAATATCCTACTTGAGAGATGAGTGGCCAGGGTGTATAAAATAGCTTAGATGTATCACCAAACGAGGAAAACACCAAACTCTGCCATCCAGCTTTGTAAAACATCTCTAGTCAGGAAACTGACCATCTGTGAGGCAGCTGCAGGTCACTGAGCCTGGATAAAGTCGTGCAGGGGTCCCACGAAGTTCCTGAGAACTGATGGGGAGCATTAAACAGCTCAGGAAAGGTTTCTAGAATGCAGCTTCACCAGCCTGAGACACAGGTGCCCTTGCCAACTCTCCCAGATTAGAACAGGTTCTCCTGGCCTCTTTCCAAGTGCCTCTGACTAACACAGAAAAGTATTTTTCCACTGCAAACCTGCAGGCGGGCAGCAGACTGAGGGCAGAGAGTGCATCTGCAGTCCCGTACAGATCATCTGGGAAGTTATTGTGCTGCCATCCAAACTGCCCTGGCTACACACCTGCTCAACGGGACGCCAGTCTCAAGCAATGTCTCCACCTTGACAATGCAGGTACTTGGACTGCATCCATTTCTTGTACCAAGCTGGGAGCATCTTGCCACCTTGCAAGGTTAGAACATTCAGTGGCACCCTTGACCTCCACCTACTGGATGTCAGTGGCATACCCCAGCTGTCACAGCCACCAATGTCTCCAGTCAATGCAGATGTCCACTGCAGGACAAAAGTCACATCTTTAATCTTGAGACCTTGGAGAAGAAAGGCAAAGTGTCCTGTCCTGCCCCACAACTCTGGAGACACACAGTCACTGTGCACATACCACAGAACCACACTCTGAGGCAGACAGGAACATTTAATACCCTACTACTGTCCGCATAGGGATAGGGATTACACAACCGGTGCCTCCACATGAGCACTGCTCCACATGAGCAGCTGTATGCTGCTGCTGTCCTCCCCTGGAGCTTCAGAAACAACCGGAGTCAAACAACCCCTCGTACTGATGAGCCACTTGTGACCCTGCAAGGAAAACTTGTTCCTATTACTGTGAGCAGCTGAGTCTGATTAAACAGAAACCCTGGGTGCTGCTTCTCAATGACATCGGGCCAGGGCAAGGGCTGCCATGGCTGCTGCAAGGAGCAGAGACTGGTGAATCAGGGACTTCTCATTCACCCCTAATTCAGTATAACACCCAGATATTCAAACACCCAGCTTTTAACCATTCTTGACCCGGGAGACAAGGGAACAGAACAAGGTACATATACAAGCAAGCTGAATTAGCAATTTAATTAAACAGCTGAACCATTACCCAAAAAAGTGTTATACTCAGTATAACACCCAGATATTCCAAGGTGGGGGTGGAAACCTGAAGCTGAGCTCCCAAGCAGCTGGAGTGACTCAGTGCTGTCAAGAACGCAGCTGCCAACCTCCCACCCCAGGGCTGGGCCCCTGTCCCGACACGAGGTCCACTTCCACTACAGCATTTCAAAGTAGAACCACTTCTGTCTTTCCTAGTTAGCCACTTAACCAGGTACAGAGATTACCCAGACTCTCCCCTGTGTGGGAGCAGGAGTGTTTTGCTGACTGCACTATGTGAAGACTACCCATAGCCACCCACCTGTTCACACCTAATTACTCAGCCTGCTGCCAGGGCTCACTGCCTCCCTACTTTTCACTCCGTACTTGGCTCTGTGCTTGCATGTCGCATACTGGAATGGGACTGGGCTCTGATATGGGTCTGCCTCTCATAAGGGGCACATAAACAGACCTTGCCACTTATGGGTGGTGGATGGAAGACAGGCAAACAGATGGATGAATAAGTGGATGGATGACAGGCAAACGGATGGATGGATCAGTAGATGGATAGACGACAGATGAAGTTTTCTATCCCTATGTTCATGCAATCTAAAAGAAACAGTTTCCCTCCTAATGGGCAACACACTTTCCTGAGAGCACCCTCCAACCTAGCAACATCAAGGTTACTATGTGTCACCCTTAGCCAGGCTACCATCCATCACACTTTGGAAGGATCAATTAAAAACATCACACACACAAATGCTCACAGATCTATGAGTACAAATGCATACAGCATGCGTGACCTACTGAAGAGAGCTGAAGCTAAGAGAAAACCTGTGAGAGCCGGAAACTTCTGGAAAAGCGGTCAACGGGTGTTTGGGAGCCTACAATGGAGCCAGCAAGGCCAGGGAACTCCTGAGGTTCAGAAGGCCTTGCTCTGACATCAAACTGCCTGAGAAACTACAGATCAGCAGCCACTCCTGGACTGCAGGGGCCACAAAAAGCCAAAATCCAAGAAGAAAGGAATATGACAGCCAAGATAGGCCTGACCTAAGGGAGAGATGAAAGTCAATAGAAAGGTAACGAAGGGGGCTGGTGAGATGGCTCAGTGAGTAAGAGCACCAATTGCTCTTCTGAATGTCATGAGTTCGGATCCCAGCAACCACATGGTGGCTCACAACCACCCATAAGATCTGATGCCCTCTTCTTGTGCATCTGAAGACAGCTACAGTGTACAGAGATCCTAAGAAATCAATTCCCAACAACCAGATGAAGGCTCACAACTATCTGTACAGCTACAGTGTGTATTCATATACATAAAATAAATAAATCTTTAAAAAAAAAAAAAAAGAAAAGAAAGGTAACGATGCCCAGACCTGCCACGTATGTGGTTCCCTGAAGACCATGAGGGCTCAATCAGTGTATACAGTGCAAGAGAGTCAAACCCAAGTTTAAATCAGAATGTCATGCCAGCTACAACTCACTTTGAAATGTTTACAGATACTTTCTGATGTTGTTTTAATTCAGATCAAGTGGAAATAAAAATAAAGCCATGTCTTCAGCCGTGACTAAGCAAAGAAAGGCTCTCTGGTACCCTGAACCAATCTCTGGGTCATGCTGGCAGTCACGGACACCCTCTCAAAATCTCAAGGACTCTTGAACAGAGTGCAATGCAGCCTTGCATTTCCAAGTGCAAAGCTGTAATCCATGGAGGAAAAGCCACACCTAGCTGATGGCAGGAGATGCCAGTTCCTCCACTTTCCAGTACTTAAAAAGTGCCCTCTCAAGTCCTCAACCCCAAGTACTAGTGAGTGGACAGCTACTCTCACCAATCCCATACTCTCTGTTGCACTCTCACCTGTCTTAGCAACCAGGTGTGTCCAGCCACTCCAGACAGCAGTGACCTTTTCATTCTGAAAGCAATGTGCTTGTATTCTCTGGGGCACAGGAAGGAATGCATCGAGGGAGGCCAGCTGCCCATGCTTGTTACGGCCCCAGACATACAGCTCTCCTGTATCTGAAAGAGAGGTGAATGGGAGGTAAGGAGCATGACCCAGAAGGGTAAGGAGACAACTCTAAAAAAGAAACAGCTGAAAGGGATTGTTTCCTACCTATACCACAGCATTTAGTGGGGCCATGCACGATAAGAAATTTATGAGAACACAATCTAATGGATAACTTACAAAATACTGTACATAAGCAAGGCCTAGCATATGTAACACATATCCTCTGTGCATGTATGTGCATGGATTCCTGGGGGCTAGGGAGTTGCATGTACCCATGAACAGAGAACACCGGGTGTCTTGCTCTATTACTTCTACCTTATTCCTCTGAGACAGGGTCTCTACTAAAGCTGGAGCTGGGCTGATGGCCAGGAAGTCACAGGAAGCCCCAAGTCTCCACTCTCCACAATGCATTTGTATGTGAACGCTGAGACTCAAATTGAAGTCCTCATGCTCGCACAGTAAACTTTCTTACTTATTAAACCATCTCACAAGCCCCATTTTCTGTATTTTTTAAATATGAGCCTATATTATCATTTGTAAAGGAGGAAATGTTTAAACCTATACGATAACAGGCTAGAAAAGACACGATCTGAGATCTGGAGATGTTGCTCAGTTGGCTGAGTGTTTGCTTAGCATACATAATCCCCCAGCACTGCATAAACCAGGTGTGCTGGTGCTTGCTTAGAATCTCAGAACTCTGGAAGTAGAAGCAGAAGGATTAGGAGTTCAAGGTCATCTTTGGCCACATAGTTGCTTCAAGGCCAGCATGGACTACAGGAGACACTGCTTAAAAACAAAAAAACAAAAAAACCTGTATGGTATTTTAGCTTAACCCTTTTTACAAGAGACTATTCCACTGTGTTCACTGTCCATAGAAGAGAATGAGCTACCACTGCCCATCTGTGCAGCGCCTGAGCTCATCTGGGCCTCACAGCAATCTCAGGATAGAGGCAGAAGTGACTGGCAGGGTGATGTAACAGAAGCAGGAAGCAAACGCAGAGTCAAGTGACTCTGGCTGCTATTCCTGGATCTGCTAACTAGCTATTGACCTTGGACAAATCACTTCCTCTCCAAGCCTTGGTTTCACCAGCTGAATATGGGAAGGGAGGGCTACTGGCCTAACTGACATCACTGCTGTCTGGAGCAACTGGTGGGTGGCCGTGGCAACCAGAGAGCACATGCCTATCTAAAAAGTAAAGTTCAAAGAAAAATTTTAGACAAAGGTCAAACAAAATGAAGCCAAGGCTGTAAGTCAGGCAGTGAGATACCAGTCTGCAGCTCCTCTGTGAGCTTCCCTAGGCCTGGCAGTGGGAAAGCCCATATACATGCACTAAACACTAGTCACACCTGAGTTGTGGATGGCCACATGAAAATACTCAATGGACTGCACAGTTATGGCACAGAAGAAGGCATACTTCCTTAATGATGTTGCTGTTATAGTAAATAAGATTTCAGACATTCTAAGCAAAATATATATTAATAAGATTAATTTTACTTATTTCATTTTAGCTTTTATGAGACGGCTCACATCCTGTTATACAGCATTGTCCCAAAAGAGAAATTAATCAAGGCTGGGACATGTTAAATGGCTTTTCAAGATCTCTTGGCTAACAAGGACTCACACACAGCCAGTGAAGGGACGTGGAGCCAGGCCTGTTTCATTTGCTGAGTTCCTGATAAAGTTCACAGCATTGCTTGCCCAAGAGTGGTCTCATAGTCCCTAAAATTCATCAAAAGTCAAACAGGATGTTTACAGTCATAGCTCAGGAGTCTCTAAGTTCCCTCCATCACTCACTCGCTGTGGGACACCGGGCATAGCATAATATGCCTTTGTATCTTCTACTCTAAGGTGAAGGTATGTAAGTGACACAGCTTCCATCACTGGCATCCTACAGGTCTATGACGTGCCTCTAGTCTTCATCCCTTACAGGAGGGCAAAGACAACACCCCTCACCCCACACAATGTCAACTCAGTAGACACTGGAGAGCCACAGAGGCGCCATGGGTGTGGAGCCTCTGTGGCTCAGAATATCTAAACCATCTTTTTGAAAGACAGACTGTCTTGCACATGGGGATAGTTACACTGTTGCATCAGCAGGTAAAATTAAATTCTGCTGCAATGCCAAATGGTTACATAATCTACAAGGACTCCAGGGAAGAGGTCTAAAGAACACCGAATGGAATCCAATGTGCTAACAGCCTGAGTAAGATGAGAAACGAGGGCCATTAATCTTGACAATTTTAAACTCACTTTCGAAATATCAAAAACCAATTCACTTTGTGACTATACTAAAAATGATTAAATGGACACTTTAAAGTGGTGAATATCATATATAAATATGATAGCTCCACCAAAAAAAAAATCCAGTCTGTGTGTTAAAATATGGCACCATAGTTAAGGTGGCCAGACAGGAAATAATAAATTTAGTAATCACATATTTTTGTTCATTTTTTTAAATTGACATTAGCAGGTAATTTGATAATTTCTAAGTTTGCATACCATCAGCCATCTCAAATCAATTAGAACAGAAAAAGAATGAAGCTTAATCTAGTCCTACTCCTACAAGGATCCACATCACTGGCTGTTGGCGGAGCAAGGCTCTCGCACCCTGCAATCACATTGTCTGTAGAAGAGATTTGGGACCAGGTGCCGGGTATGAGACAGGTGCAGGTGCAGGTACAAGACACCTTCTCTCATGAGAAAATGCTGCATGGCATCCTAAGGAAAGGCCACTGGGTTACTTATACTGCATAGGCTTGGCACTGATGGACAGACAGAGTCAGGAATCTGCAATGTAAACGCTGAGCATGCTGGAGCATGCCTGTAGTCCTAGAACTTGGGAGATGGAATCAGGAGTTCCGAGGCCAGCCTCATCTACTTACTGAGTTTGAAGCCAGCCTGGGCTACACAAGACTATCTCTAAAAAAGGAAAGAAGGAAGAGAGGGAAGGAGGAAGAGAGAGAAGGAAGGAGGAAGAAAGAAAGGGAAGGAGAGAGGAAAAAAGAAAAAGAAAGATGGATATTTAGTGTGCAGGGGAAAAGCCCAAAGAAGTGAAACAGAAAAATATATATATAAAGTTACATACAGATACATTTAAATAAATAGGCTATATGGAAAGCCATAAGGATGAAAGGTAAGTAAAACAGAAATAAAGGTAAATAGAGTAGGCAAACACACAGAAAGAAAACAGGACGATAAATACATGAAGTGGACAGCAGCAGATTAACACAAGTTAATATAAGAGGCAGAGTGTGAGAAGTTGCATGGCTTAGAAAGGAATGGCATCCTTAGCAGGGTCATTCACACTGGCAACCTGTGCACTCAGGACATGTACTCGCTCACTAACACTTCATCAGCAATGAACCGCACAATGGTTCCAATGCACAGCCTAGGAGTGCAGCAGACTGGATCCCTCACGCTCAGGCAATGACACCCCATCGCTGAGCAGTATGTGGCTATATATAAATTTACTGTTGAGTTCTTGATCTTCCCATCACAGTTCCCCCAAAAGGAAGATAATCTTTTCCACCCTGTATAATTGAGAAAACTCAGAGGATGAGCAACGAGCTGAAGCTCGATGTGAGTACCTTATACATACCACCAAATTAAGTTCTCACAGCTACCCATGAAGTATGTTCCAGATGAAGAGACGGCCTCAAAAGCTAAAGCAATCTTACCTAAAATTATACCAAGAGCGGTACCAAACTCCCACTCCAAAATTTATACCCTCCCCCCAACTCTGACTCAGCTTCATTCCAGGCCACGGCATGCAGAAATTTGAATGGCACATTCGGCTGGTACCCACCTGTTAATGAGGCCGAGTGGTCAGATCCTGCAACAGCACATATGGCTGTAGAATTCTCTAGGCCTGGAAAAGAAATTTGTTTGCTTTGAGCTATATTTATGCCAAAACACGCTGCATGAAGAGTGGATTCCAGGGCCGAGCTTTACCTGAGCACGGGGAGAACCCCACCCAGTGCAGGCAAGCATGAGCAGCAATGCTGGCAGGCAGCTTGGCGGGATGGAAAACCAGAGCAACCATGCAATGCTGGAACGGAACTGCACAGATCAGTATGAAGTCATGTTTCTGATACAAGTAGAAGCATACACCTGAGCATTCGCCTGTGAAACATGTGCCCAGGTTTCCAAGCTCTACCCGCTGAGGAAGGCTGAAGGGCTCAAGCCCTCTGATCCTATCTTGTGCAGGGCTTAACCACAACCAGGCTGCCTTAGAACACAGCACATTCTATGACCCTGCTTCTGACCTCCAAGCACTTTACCTTCCTGAATTATACTGCCTTCAGCAACACAGCAGAATCCCAGTCCATCCTGTCAGAAGCTGGGACAACCTGTGGTAATTCATGGCTCATCCTGGAGCAAAACACAGTCCTAGTCTGCAACTGTTTCTGGAGACTTCTGTTTGACTGACTAAAAGGCATCTCACACCTTCAAGTGGCCTGTGGGATGAAAAGAGCAAGCATAGGTTCCCAGCTACACCCACCAAGCAAGGAGTCGTCGCCCTAGGACCCCTGTGGTAGCAGGGTGAAGGACAGGGAATGCAAAGTGATGGGCTGTGAGGCAGGAGGCAGATGAGCCATCCAAACCCACGAGAAAACTCCAGACTACTTGGAACTAATGTTCCAGGCAGATCCCAAAATGGCTGTTTAAATTAAACAGTGCCTTTTTTTTACGCCTTCTAGTTGGTCCAGTACTAAAATACAGGGAGCAAAGCCCTGTCTTTCCCCTTGGCACAGGAGAAAACTAATAACCATTCACACTGGATAAGAGATGGTACTATCTACAGAAAGAAGTCAATGGAGGCCAAGAAGAGTCATGTCCCCTTCACTAAGAGGGCCATGTCTGAGCCAGCCCTTGAGAAAACTCCAGAGCTTTTCCAGAGGAAGAAGAGAGAAAGGCACTTCCAGCAGAGCTGAGGGTCTGTCCACAGGTATAGTGGCAGGTCAGGCAGGGGTGACCAGTGCCCAAAGTAGGAGGTCTGGAAAGTGAGTCCTGTCTCACACACACACACAAAGAGATAGATGATAGACTAGATAGATGATAGATAGATAGATGATAGATAGATAGATAGATAGATAGATAGATAGAGTTAGTGAGTGAGTGAATGAGTGAGTGAGTGTAATTTCAAAGTCTTTTCTGAGGCAGACATAGTAGCACATGCTTATAATCCCAGTGTTAGGAAGTGGAGCAGGTGAGCTCCAGGCCTATGAAAGACCCTATCTCATAAAACAAGGTAGACAGTGGCAGAGGAACAACAGTCAGGCTGCCCTTTAGCTTCCACATTCAACATGCACATGGGTGCATACATAAATATGTATACACACACACACACATAACCAGAATAATCTGAACACGTGTATGCCACGCAGTCCCCATTCTTACCCATAACGTCCCAGAACCCTGGAGTCTCTGTTGTTCCGAGCTGGGGAAGAGTATTTAGAGCTCCTATGTAGGACTTCTTATAGCCAGCCCTCAGCAAACTGGGTCCAAAAGTAAATTAGAGAACAGACATGGGACCACACACAAGGACAGGAAGGTCCACAAAGAGAGTGGAGAGCAGAGAGGACCTGAGAGCAGAAGATAAAGAAGAGAAGAGAGCCAAGGGTAGCCCCTATTCACCAACTAACCAACAGCAGACTGACCAGCAGGCCCTGAGCAGAGTGCAAACTCCCTACTGTGTTCTCCTGTGGACACGCCCCATGCCTGCTCCCTACATCCTCACTCATTCCCAACTCCCTCATGAGAGAAGGAACTGGACAACAGAGGCACAGTGCACAGTCTCTTTGGGGTCTGACTGCCCGCACAAGGAGGTCATTCCTGTCCCCTTGGCCATACAGGAAACTCAGCACAGCTGACTCTGCAGTTGCCTTGTGAGCAACTTGCATCTAGGATTCAGAACTTGTAAGCTCACAGTATTACCACACACGGCTTCCCAACTCCTAGGTCATAACTTCCAAGCTGCTATGACCCATTCTAGAGCTTCCTTCTTGATCTCCACCTACCTGCCTGGCATCTATCGCTCAATAGGTCTCAGGCTCTGGGGGCCAAACACTGACTTTTCCTGGGGCCACAAAAATCACAAAAGGACTGACATTCCAACCAACAGAGACGGTTAGAAAAGTCAAGAAATACCAAAAGCTCAAAGCTGGAGAGATGGCTCAGCAGTTAGAAGTACCGGCTCCCTTCCAGGGGGCCTGGATTTGATCCTCAGCACCCACATGGCAGCTCACAACCATCTGTCACTCCCTCCTCTAGCCTCCCTGGGCACCTGGCATGCAAATGATATACGGAAATACATGTAGACAAAACACCCATATGAAATAAAGTGTTTAGGAAAATACTAAGAGAAAGAGAGAGAGAGAGAGATTAAAACTCCACTTACCCACTTTCTGAAGATCTACTTTCTCAGAGAGTATCAAAAGACCATGAGGAAATAAGAAGCTTGCTCACCTGTCACTCTGCTGGGTTCCTTTGCTGACAAAAACAATGGGAGATTCTGCCCGGGACACAAGCGTCGACCAGAAGATGCCAAGCCAGTCCCCCACTGGAACACACTACCAGTCGCTTCCCAGCAGAGCAGAAGGGAAAAGAGAAAATGTATGTCAGGTTTAGACCAGACTGCCATTTGACCCTCACTGCTGTGGGCAATTCCCAACCACTTCATCTCAATGTGAACCCTACCCAGGAGCTTGGCTGCTTCAAGAGGCCCGTGACCAGCCACAGAGATTACCATCGAGCCAATCACAAATCCAGTCTTTGGGACAATCTAAGACCATGAGAGAAAATTCCAATGTAGTAGTAAGACTTCCTCTCAAAGGCCCAGGCACAAGCCCACAGCCACGCCTCTGGAGTGCTGCCCTGCTCGTGGCTAACCTGGAGGAGCCTTGAAGACCATGAACCCACACCCATTCACTAGATGAGGAAACTGAGGCTCAGAAGAGGGGCTGAGATCCAGCCACAGTCACACGAGGAATGAGTTCAGCTGATACTCAGAGTAGGTGCCTCTCTAACCCACCAAGGCAAAGTCAGATACATGTCTACTTGTGACCACAAGACAGTACAGCCAGCTCATTTCAGTAGGATGGCAGCTTGAATCTACAAATCTGCATGAAAACCCCATAGAAGTGCAAACAAACAAAATTCTATGCAGATGTGCACACCATGGCGCCACCACCTAACACCAACATCAAGGCCTGCTCCTCTGAACCACCCCACAGCCAGCACTCCTAATGTAAAGAGAGAAGCCCGCTTTATGAAGCAGCAGCTGTGACCACTGAGAACAATGCAGCCCAACAGAGAGCTGCAGTCAACCAAGACAGCATCCTCCTCGGTGGAAAAGACTTCCTGACCATCTCAAAATGGCGGGTGTGTGAGGATTTTACATCAGGATCTGAATCAGGTCTACATACAACCATTGGTTGATGTCTGTAATGTCTCAAATGATGAATGGTTCCCATCGAAGACTTTCCCAGATATTTATTTTTACTTTATGTGCGTGAGTGTTTGACCACATGTGTGTCTGGTCCCTACAGATGCCAGAAGAGGATGTCGGTTCCCCTGGAACTAGAGTTAAAGACAGCTGT
>JADRCC010016209.1:0-10478 GCA_019843855.1 Hylomyscus alleni
CTTCAGCTTTTATGTCAGTTCTGGGGCTTGAACTGAGGTCCCCTTGTTTGCATGGCCAGTACTTTACTAATGACCTGTTACTGTGGTCATTATTGTTTCTACAATATAGTTTTGAATTATAATGTGGCATATTGTTCCTCATAAGTTCTTGATCAGAATAATACCAAAAACACATTTGTGAAGTTCGTTTTGTTTATATCTGCTTGGAAGAGCTAAAATAGAATCAGAAGTGTCGTTTAAGTTCTTGGTAATATTTTAGCTCATACCTAATTCTCAGGAGCCACTTATAGAAGAAAGAAAATGTTTAGAGTCTGACTGGTTTATGATCTATCTTCAGCTTTGGTGTTTAATTTGCATATGAAAACAAGTAAAGTTTCTGGATTGAAGATCATTTGTAAAATCAGGATATATTTGGTTGCTTTGTATTTGAGTATTGCTCTAAGAATCAAGTACATGAAAATATTCAGCACTGGCAAATAGTAATTGAATACTTTTGTCTCTTCTGCCATATTTAGTGAAAGACATACAATATTCATACATTAAAGCTTATACCCATATTCTTTGATACACACTCACTGTTACTTGCAATTCTTGGTTTTACAGGAATCTTCTCTACATCTACCCTCAAAGTCTTAATTTTGCCAACCGCCAAGGTTCTGCCAGAAACATCACTGTGAAAGTCCAGTTTATGTATGGGGAGGACCCGAGCCATGCTATGCCGGTGAGCACTGCTTGTCACTGTTCCTCTCTTACGCTTTATTGAAAGAGATGAATTGCTTTGTTTTATATTACTGATTGGAAGCTCTAAACTGAAACTGAATATATTCTTTTAAACCATATTTCTGACTACATCACTTCCTGAGTGGATAGTAGTCTACTTAGTTCTAGTTATTCATGAGTACTTGGCATTTGTGAAGCACTCCAGAGATGCAAAGATGAATAAATCTTGTAATCTACAGAATGCAGTACAGGAGCGACTGCAGCTATGGCTGTCTAGGGAGCTCTCTTAAATAGTAGGTGACTTTGCTTTACGTTTGGCACTTGTGATTCTGATTTTCCTTATCCCCCAGTTAGGAGAATGGTGGAAGGGCAGTAGGAGGTGAGGCTGTCCTTTGCAGATGGCTCCTAGAGTCTGAATCTTGGGTACATATTAGATATATCTAGGGAGTTGTTAAAATACCTAGTGCCCAGGCTGAATCTTGCCGAAATTCACTCATCTCTGTAGCTCAAAGCTAAGTAGCAATTAAAAAAAATTTGAGAATTGTGATGTGCTTTATGAAAGATTGAGACAGAGTTGACCAGATGTTCAGAGGCAGGAGAGGATGCCTGTTGAGATAGCGAGTAAGCATCTTACCAAGAAATTCCCTCTCCCTGTTCTAACATGAAATGGTAATGACAGTGAGTCTGGAAAGACGAACCAGGAAGGTCCAGGACCATCCCTGAGAGTCCTGTATGCAGCAAAGCGAAATCTCTATGATGTAAGATAAGTTAGGAGTCTGTTGTGGCTAGCCGGAGGCGATGCTTGACTATCATAACTGACAATACTAAGGAATTCAAGTTCTGTGACAGTTGAGATTTTGGGGTAATTGAAGTTGGAAACAGAATAGGCATATGCTTGGGCGTATGATGTAGGCTCAGACAGTGCAAATGTAATGAAAATTCTTGGCTGAGCATGGCTTTTCATTTGATCAGGCTCTTTAGGTTTTTCTACTCACCAGGAAAGATGTTTTTCTTCTTTCCTGTTACCACACTTGTATCTACATGTACATCTCCTGGACACCAATAAACACAAATTATTCATCTTTGTATCCTCTTGAAGCAGCTCTTTCAGAAATTAACATATAACTTGTTGAGTTGAATAAATATTTGCTGAGTAGATGTGGCATTTATTTCTGAAGCTTGAAACTATCATTTTATTCTTTACTAGATCCTTATTTTGGCTAAATAAATAAATGTTCTATTTTGGTTGAGGTAATATATTGTCAAAGCAAATACTGTATGTGAGTTGTCATGTAGGTTTGAGTTTTATGGAAGATGTTGTATATGTCAAAGAATGTTACATTGTTTACTTTCTAGAATCTTCCATGTCTTAGCACATAGCACTGGGTACATCCCACCTGCATGGGCAGTTAGACCCACCCTCTTTGGTATTGGGGCAGAATTTTCTTGCTCCTTACACAATATGGTTGCCTGCTTATTTATTTATTCTATACATTAGATTGTGAGCTCCTTGAGGGCAGGGACCCTGTCCCACACAGATCTTGATGCTAACATAGTGCTTGGCACTTAATGATCAGCCCGTGTTGCTGAGAGACAGGCTGCATGTCTGATCATCAAAACTGAACACATTCTACTTTGTTCTCTTCTGGTTACATATATAAATATTTTACTTTGTGAAAAGAGATAGTTTCTAAAGAAAAAAAAGATGCTGTGTTCTTTTCACCTGTGTGATATAATTTAGATGACAACATAATGCTTTTATGTTAGTGTAAATGGCAACTATGAAAAAAATTATACATGAGCCTAAATGCATTTGTTTATGTTTTAGATTATGACTATTTTAGGGGTCTCCATATAATTTTTGATTATATAATTGTCAGTAAGACAAAATTGTATCATTTGTAACTATGGCACTGAAATTAAATCTTTTAAAAGCATATTAAGGTGACTAGGTATTGTGGTGCTTGCATTTAATGCCAGTATTTGGGATGCTGATACAGGAAGACTGAGAATTTAGAACCAGCCTGGACTACATATCAAATTCAAGTCCAACCTGGGCTACATAATGCAGCTCTATCTCAACTTGGAATAAGAACAAAAATAAACAAACAGAAGCATATTAAAGCATTTGAAAATTGATTAAATAAAACTTATCAAGGGTAGTAAATATTACTGATTTGCTGCTCATTTAAAATAGAATCACCTGCTTGAAGGTTTGGAAAGAAGCAAATGTCAATTTCTTCCTCTATTAAAGGAGTCAGCTGAATTGTTTCAGAGGCTGATGATGCAAGTGTACTGACAGACTAAAGATCGCTGCCAGATTTAAAGTGTGTAATTTGTGGCATTTCTAAACTGTACTGTCATAGTAGTGATGACAATGACATCAGTCTCTAACTGTGTTGCTGACTTAATTTTGTGCAAATATTGTACATTTTTATATGTGGTGGATTTTAAAACTAACACACAAGCATAAGTCTTAACCAGAGCACCTCCATTTTGAAGTAACTTGCAGGGTATATGAGAAGTAAAAGATAAATACCTTAAGGCAAAAATAGTACTTTGTATCATTTATAAACAGTTGGTATTTGCTCTGCAGAATGACTCTCGTGTTTTAGTAAAGCCACCACGTTGTATATTGATGTCACCATGCAGGGGTAATTTTCTTATTTTAAGTTCAAAGTGATGTTATTCCTTGAATATTCACTTCCTTTAAGAAAAAGGAAAGAGGGCTGAAGATGTAGTTCAGTTGCTAGAGACCTTGGCTAGCATGCATGAAGCCCTGGGCACATGAAACTAGGCTTGGTGGCACATGCCTATAGTCCCAGCCCTAGGGTCAAGGCAGTCCTCCACTACATGTGAAATTCAAGGTCCACCTTTGATTATATGAAGCCCTGTCTCAAGAGAGCAGGGAAGGGGAAGAGGACAAAAATATATCTTATTACTCAGTGAATAGAAATGTAATTGTAGAAGCTTTCTGAATGGTTGAATGTCAGATGGGTCTATCATTGAGAAGGTAGTTAAACAGTTGAGCTTTTATAAGTAGGCACATTGTTCTTCACTGGGCCGATTTTGCCCATTTTTCTCAAGTAGTTATTAAAGCATACAATTCTTACATAGATGTGAACCATCCAGCATTTATTACAACCAAGTTTCAACATGCTGTTATTTGTTTCAGGTAATCTTTGGTAAATCTAGCTGTTCAGAATTTTCAAAGGAAGCCTATACAGCCGTAGTATATCATAACAGGTACTGAATTAAAATATTTCTTTCAAAGTTACTCACTTCTTAGTGGCATTGTTAGCACTCACATTAGTATGTTTACCAAATGCTTTGCTGCACTGAACGTGCCAAATTCACGACTGACATCAGAATGACAATTTTCAGTCTGTAGATGCGCAGCTCTTCTTCGTAGACATGTCAAATGTCAGGCTTTAGACAAGAAAATCTTTTTAAAATTCTGTTTCTTCCTGTATATTTATTGATTGGTGTTGGGCCCTCTGGCCCTTTGATCTCTGGCTTATTATTTTCCTCAGATACTTCCTCATTGTGTTGAACTCTGCTCTGCTCTGCTCCTTGCAGGGCTGACATGTTTGCCATCCTATGATCCTTTGATTTAGTAGCTCTCCAGGGTTAGTTCTGTGAGGAAATTGTTAACCTCGTCTAGCTTTTATTTTCTTCTTTCTGTGTGTGTGTGGGGGGGGGGTAGTTACTGAATTATTTAAAGGAAAAAAATCACAAATTTTTCCTATTGGGTGAGCTGTTGCAGAATTGTGTATCACATGTAGGGGCTACAGTCATGCATTTCTCTTCTGTTAGCTCCTCTTTTACAGTCTTCTTGTGACCATTTTGCTTTGGTTTTATCTTATATTTTTTTTATTTCATGAAGCAGTTACTATGGGAGTTTCCTGCAGCTTCTACTTTTTTCTGCATTTCTAGCTTATCGATTATAGTTGTCAAATTTGAGATCTGTAATTTCTCTATTCACTGCTTAGATTATCTACATAATTGTCTGCCTTTCCTTCTCTTTCAGTAGTAGCAATGTCCCCTCTCCTCTCAGTGCGACTCATTCACATCTGCTTCCAGTCCTGTTCCACTTTCTCAGAATATGGTCAGCTCCTGTCTCTTGCCCATCACAGTTGTTGGCTCCATCCTTACTTTCAAAGTGAAGCTTGTGCTTCACATATAACAAGCCTCTGAGCTATTCCCTGGTGCTGTTGCAGTGCGTGCTTTCTGATCCCCTTTAAACTTCTGTCTCTTTCACCTTTACTTTGCAGCCACAGCTCAGTTCTGTCTACCTTTTGAGATTTTCCATCTGTAGTGACTTCACACAGAATACTAAATCTTTGCTCACAATTCTGTGTCTGTTATCTAAGTGATCTCTCTCTGCTGCATTCAATGAAAATGCTTCAATTTTAACATTTATACAGAACATTCCCAAATCATTCCCAGTCCTGACCTTTTATATTCATGTATCTTTTCATTGACCAATGAGACACACTGGTTTGTGTGTCCTGCCTTCTTGGTTTCCATGTTTGTCTTTACAACACTCTCTGTTTTTAATAATGATGCTACCATTTTTCTGGTTCAAAATTTGACATCTTTGATGTTCCCCTTCCATTCTCTGGAATCTAATCAAAATTGTAAGTCTCAATATTCTCCTTCCTGTTTTTTGTTTTCTCTGTTTCTGGACCTTTCTTGAACCTGTGTTTACTAAACTCTATATATTCTTTCAGGCCTGTATCAAATATCATGTTTTGATCTCAAACTGGAAATAGTCTGTTTAACTTTGTTCTTGAAGTGCTTAACCTATGTGATCCCCATTAGGAGCTAACAAACATTTTCTATGAAGGACTAAATAGTGTATGATCTAAGCCTATGGCTACATACCATCTCTTGAAGTCACTGAGTTCTGCTACTATATCACTAATGCACAGTAGTCAGTCAGTGATTACAGTAATGTGCTATGGCTGTGGTCTATTAAAAGTTTATTGTGGACCCTAAAATTTCAATTTCATATCAAGAAATATTATTCAGATTTTTAAAAATCATTTAAAAATATGAAATTTATTCCTGATCTTCAGGAATATAAAACTAGGTAGTTTACTGGGCTTTTTGATATCTCTGTCCAATTCATATTGATACTAAGATATAGCTTTAAGGGAAATTGTTGTCTTATTTATCTTTAAAACAACCACAAAAATAAAATTTAGTCTAAATATGACAAACCAACATATTGAAACCAGTAATTCTTACAGACACCTATAATGTGATTTCAGGGAGAAATGAAGAACTCAAATATTGCATAACAGGAAATAAATTACTATAAAAACAACAATTTCTAAAAGTTTCTCAGTTTGTCTGGGTCATTATTATTATTGTTTTAATTATTAGTGGAAATGAAATGGCAGTACTGCCTGACATCACTTATAAATCCAGGTTTTTATAATTCAGTGATGGTTGGTGAGCCTAGTAGCAAGAAACATGCTTTTGAAAATGTTCACTGGCCATCAAACTCTGAGCTAGCATTAGCTCTTTCTTGTTACCTTTTTTAAGGTCTAATTCCACTTAGTGTTTCTGTGATCAACTCCTCACCTGCCAATGTAGTTTTGAGGCTTATTTGAACAAGAAGAGTATTGACTGATGGACATCTGAGAAGGAAACTTACCTAGCAGGATGGACAGCCTTCACTTTAAAGGTGGTTGGAACCATGTGGCTTAGCTGTATTTCCACAGAGTATAATTCTGAAAGATGCTGGAAAAGTAAGATGCCTCCATTGAGTTCTATTTTTTATTTGTATATCAAGAAAACCAGCCAGGATTCCATTAAAGTGTCCCTTGCGGCAACCCCTTCTGTTCAGAAGGAGCATCATGACCATCAAGCATGACATTCTTTGTATTAGTGTAATGGTTAGGAGCTGTTGGACAAGTTCAGTGTGCAGGCTTTCTCTGATTTTGTCTTTATTGTCTACTGTGTCAGCAGTATTCTGTTTGCTAACATTATTTATTCCTTTTAACAATGGAACATTTGAAAGAAAGCACTCCCCAGAGAGCCTAATGTAATGTTTAGGTATCTTTAGAGATATCCCTCCCAAAGGGTATCTGTGCTGGTACCCAGCAAAAGGAAAGTGTTTCCGTATGGTATGGCTTAAAAATATAGACCCAAAATAATTGTTTGACTTTTCTGTGTAGTGAGTACCAAATTTGGTTCATAAATGTAGTACAATGCCCAATGTGATGGAGATCTCATTATCTAGATGGTAATTACTAATGAATTTTCAAATAGTAGGATACCTCAGCTCATTTATTAAAAATGTTATGAACAATTTCAAAAACAGTGTTTGCTCCCTCATCTGGAAGTAGAAGTTAATTATTTAGAAATGAGGATGATGAAAAAAATTCCCTGGAGTAGAGAAAAAACTATGCATGAACCTAGGTTAATTTCAAGACCAGTCAGATGAGCAAATGCAGTCATTATCCATTTTAAACAAATTACTGACTATTGATTTTTGTTCTTTATTTCTTTGTGTAAAGGTCTCCTGATTTTCACGAGGAAGTCAAAGTCAAACTCCCAGCCACGTTAACTGACCATCACCACTTGCTCTTTACTTTTTATCATGTTAGTTGTCAACAGAAACAAAACACTCCTCTTGAAACCCCAGTTGGATATACAGTAAGTCTTTCTGTTACTGTATTACATTCATGTTCAGGGCTTATAAATGTCTTAGAATGTGTATGAAGTGGAGTACTCTGTAGATGTCTGCTGTTGTTTGAGTGCTGCCCATTTGGTTCTTAGTAATGTAACACTGTGACATTGAGCAAGCATTCTCACTGCAGATGCCCACTAATGTCCTTACCTAGCGAGTGACTTTCATAAAGGTTTAGGTGTGAGTTCTGATTGGTGGGTGTTTTTCTAAGATGCAGTATAAACATAATAGAGTTAGTGAGAGAATGATTTGCATGAATAAAAGAAACCCGTAGACAAGAAATGAAAGCCTTTGGATATTTTTAAAAAACTAAATATGGTCATACTACTAAGGTTAACACAGTGAAGGTCAGAGTAAGGTGCTGTCATACAATTTTGTTGTAGAATTTATCCTTCAACTTAACTTTATATTTGATGTAATATTTTTTTGTCTCTTATGTTTGTAACAGAAATTATGGTAACTTCTAGGAGGAAACTTTTTTTATTTTTTATTATTTTGTTTTTTGTTTTTTTTTTTTCAAGACAGGGTTTTTCTGGATTGCCCTAGCTATCCTGGAACTCACTCTGTAGCACAGGCTGGCCTCGAACTCAGAAATCAGCCTGCCTCTGCCTCCCAAGCGCTGGGATTAAAGGCGTGTGCCACCACCGCTCGCCTGAAACTATTGTTTTTAAATTGATTTTGTGGCCTTTTCTAGAACTGATTCTTCCTTGGATAATAAGGCCATGTCCTAAATATTTCATGTTAAAATAGTCAGTTGTGGAATTTTCATGAATTCAGTATTATCAGGGAAGTGGAGTGCTGAAGGCCCATCGTTATTTAGGTAGTTACACACGTAATGCTTGTTGATGCGAGAGAAAGTTGGCTTGAGTCACATTCTTAAAGCTGACTGTCCACATACGATTTCAATAACAGACGCATGTCTTTTTTATTTAAAGTGGATACCAATGCTACAGAATGGACGGTTGAAGACAGGGCAGTTCTGCCTACCGGTCTCCCTGGAAAAACCACCGCAGGCTTATTCAGTGCTTTCTCCTGAGGTCAGTGCCTGTCAGCATGTTTAACTCTCCAGACTGAATGAAAAAAGATTTTGATCATAAAGATGTTTACCAAACAAAGATTTGCTGTTTCTTCTATGTGAATGCAAATAATAGAGTGTTTTTCATTGATAATTACAATTTTTCATTCTGAAGTATGATAGGAAACTAGCCTGGACTACACTGTGAATGTATAAACATGGTATTTGTTCACAATCTGTGGATCAAGACTTTCAAATAAACATATATATAACAACCCTCCTGGCCATCGCTCTGTCTCTCATATGGTATTCTGTCACCCCCTCTGCTCTCTCCATCCCACAGCCCTGCTCTTCCTGAGGCCTATGTATTGCCCTCTACTGCCAGTGCCCCATCTCAGGGCTTGCTTTTAGTTTTCGTCAGTCACTCAGACATCTCTTCAGAGAAGTCATCTCTGATTATTCTGCCTAAGAGGCAGCCACTACCTCCTGACCTTCTCACTTTGTCTTTTTTCTCCTTGTACTTTTCACTATTGGCTGTTAACTTAATGTTTATCTGTTTACTGTCTATGGGGTATAACTTTTGTGAGGATAGGATATCTGTACGTATTCGCAGTGGTACTTAGCTCATGGCGTGCTTTCTGCTCCCAGCCTTGTATCTGCTTTCCAGACACCTTTTCAGTTTGTGTGCATTGTTATGCACAAGCATGGCCTTTTTCCTAAGACTAAATACTGCTTACTGTTTATTTGCTATTGTTTTAAACAAATCATTTCAGAAGACATTTATATAAGAAAGTATTTTTGTGGAAATTAATTATGGATTTGTTATTACTGAAATAATTTTCAAGTGCAAAACCAGTTTCTAAAGCAAGGCCAGTGGTTTTCTTTTAGGAACTGTGGTATAAATGCTCATAGAGGAACATGCAGGCTGCCTGCAGATACAAATGCATAACCATTTGCAGATATGGATAACATACATGAACCGTGCCAAGGTCCGGCCTTGACACAGGATTGGAGTTCTCAACTTGAAGTAGGGATATCTGGAAGGCACATAGTAAATATACACACACTACTTTTTTGGGTACAAGCTGACAGGCAATTTTTCAAGGCTTAAAATTTCTCCCTCTTCTCTCTCATTCTCTGTTCTCTTTCTCTCTTGCTCATTCGCAGCTTGAAGCTACACACACTCTGCATTCTCCTGCGCACTCTGCTTTTCTTGAACTCCCACCCTCATGCACACCTCTGTGCATTCCCCTTTCCTTTCACTCGCACGCACACTCTCCGTCCACACCTCCCATTCTCCACTCGCTCTCTACATGCTCATACTCGCTCTCTCACCTTTTTCTTGCCCCAGTCTTTTATTGATACTCCAAAAGCAGGTAGAAAAAAGACATTGTATAATCATTACCAAATCAAATTCAAAAGAATAACCACATCCCAGAAAGAATCAAGAATTACAATTGTTCCCCAGAATTTCAAGCTTCCCTATTCCCAGGCCTATAGCCAAAGGAATAATAATTGCAAACTTAACTTTAACTTATTCTACTTCAGAGCTCAGAGCTCTGAGGTCAGCTACTTGCATTTTCCTGTGAAGCTCTAATGATAAATGACATGGGCAAAGCTGCCAGATAGTGGCCAGAAATAATCAAGTTAACCATTAACTCTGTAGTTCTGTAGTTCTGCTAGCTTTCTGCTTCTGCACATTGCATACACTGACTCTTCTAAGAGTCCCAGTGTTTTGACTTAGTTTTACTAATATAAGATTTTACATATTCTATACTTGCTTATCCAGGAACCACTCTCAAATGTTGTGCAAAACTTATTTCATAGCTTTAATAGTTTTTTCGTTTCTTGGAGTCCCAGTGCTGACTCTAATTCATTTTCTAATAATTTCTTCAAACTTTCTTTGCAAGTCAAGCATTAATCTGGAACTACCATTGTGCAGTTATTACATTGTTTCCTAGATGAGATCACACAGCATGCACCTGGACCATTAGGACTATACTGTGCTGCACCCCATGCCTCAAATTTTTTTTTTTTTTT
>JADRCC010016520.1:0-12826 GCA_019843855.1 Hylomyscus alleni
CCCCCCCACCCCCGTGCCAGGTGCCTAGCATCCATTGTCCGCTTTATCCATTGTGTGACAGTTATGAAGGGAGGGGGCCTCACTGCAGCATTACATGTGCACACACATACACACACAGGCATGCACGCACGTGTGTATTACAGCATTACACTCACAGTGCATATCACTTGCAGCTTGTGTGCCTTCCTCTCCAATAAACTGCCTTCTCCCTTGGTGTCTAGCTCCTGCCCTGTTCCTGTCCAGAGAGTTATACCTTAGTATGAGGACCTATGTCCTTATTTCCTGTGTCTCCTGTCACCTTTGGTTTCTGCTTAGAAAAACACTCACTGTCCAGAACTAATGCTAGTGTCAGAATTCTGGTAAGTCTGATGCTGTCACATAAAACTTTAAAATCCCAGTGCTTTGGAGACTGAGATAGGAAGGTCTCAAGTTTATCGCCAGACTATGTCTCAAGCTCCCTCCCCTCCCCCAGAAGCCTCTTTGGTGAATACATGGCTTTCACAGGCACAGAACTGAGCTCCTTGAGTTACCTCTTTTAAAATATGTGTCCTTCAGTGGCCAAGCAGACTTGATAGGACCCAGCTCTGAGTTGACTGACAGCAGTAAGTCAGCTCTCTGACATGGAGTTTCATGATAGACCTGTATAAGAATGCCACAGAGGACAGGCACTTAGTTGTCTCTGCTTGCGTCCCCAGCATGCCCCGTCCTGAGCCCAGAATAAGACAGCACACACTCGTGGGTGCGAATCCGCATCCGGGGCTCCCTTGCCCTTCCTTCCTTCCTTCACTGTTATTTTCATTTTCCTCTCATGAACCCTGCTACCCTGGCTTCGGCTTGGAGGCTGTAAAGGAAGATGGAGAGCCGAGTTACCTCAGAATGATCACTATCGTTAACATTCACGGGTGGTTCACTTATCATTTCTGACTGCACAGACATGGCAGCCACGCGGAAGCGTCCGCAGGTGTAGCATGGTGATACATATTACATTGTGCCACAATGGATTTATGTATTCTGTAACAAAAGAAAAGTGTAATGAAAAAATACAGAAGGTGATCCTTTACTCCTCCGCCACACAATTTATCAGTAAGGCCTGCAGAGGGAAGGGCCAGGGATTTCCTCTGCTTGCTTTAACCTTGTCACCCAGGTAGGTTTTGGTAAAATGACAGAAAAATACAGACTGGGGATTTTCCTTTGCTTCAGACCTTTTAAAAGGACACTTTGAATTTATGAAAGTTAGTCCAGATATGAAGCTGCCTGTTAAAAGCTTTTACTCTGCTCTTTGCTGAAAAAGTTGAGCATTCTGGCTTGCATTGATTTTCTCAGCCAGCCGCAGAATGAGGGCCAATGCAGCAGTTTATAAACAGGCAAACTCTGCCGGCGGTCAGGTAGCTGCCGGGTAGGTGAGAGTTTGTGAGGCCTGGGCCAGTACTAGTTTGCAAATCCCTGAGAACTTGTGTTTCCTCTTGGCCCTACTCATCTGTCACCCAACATATTGTCACAGATGGAGGACATACTGACTTCTGAGGAGAAAGCCGGGGCAGGCAGATCTGAGTATGGTTGATTGTCATTTGTTCCAATACTCACTGGCCTAGTGCCAGAGCAAACACCCGCAAGTTTTTAATGCACAAGGCTCTTTACATATCAGTACCCTTGCCAAAGTATCACTTAACAGCAGCTCTCCCAAAATAGAGTTTTTTTTAAAAAGAGCTATTTCTTATTTTGCTTTGATCAGTAAAATAAACTTTTAAAGATTGTTCTGGGATGGGGTCCAGCTTCTGAGGTAAAGAATGGCTGGAGCTCAGGCATGATTCAGTAACAAAGTATTCAGTAAAATTAGCTTGACAGTTCTCAGGCCTGCTGTTCGATAGCAAGAACCTTCACCAAGTTAAAATGGATGGTTGTGCTGGCCAGAGCAGCATCAGCTTTGCTTTTTAACAAATGGAAGGAACGTCAAGGATTAAACAGCAGGCTGCGTGGAGAGGAGCACTGTGGACATGTCTCTGTGTTAGGGAAACACGTTGGGTCCTTGGTTTTTAGATCGACCCATAGCCACTATGGAGAACCAGCCACCTGGATGGGTCTAGCCTGGGCTCCAGGCCCCATCCCAGCCTCTTCTGCTATTGGGAAGCTTTCCCAGGGCTTGGCTTTCCTTTCAGATTTCTTGTCAGTATTAAGCTTTGCCATGGTTTTTGGCCATGTTCCCCTTTGAGATTCTTATGGGGAAATGGGAATGTGACCAAACTCCTTGGAGCAATTTTCATGTTCCATAGTTGGGAACTTGGGTCCCATTTTTTTTTACATGAATTACTCGGAATTAGTGTGTTTTGTTCCTGTGCCCAAAGGGGGGCGGCGTGGGCATATTTTTGTGACACTTGTCACTCCAGTAACAGTCTCTGTGAAGTGACGGCTCACCCAGATGATGGGCTGCTGGGTGGTTTTTGTTTGTTTGTTTGTTTTGATTTTGGATGGGTTTTTGTTGTTGTTTTTGTCAGTTGTTTTGGGGGTATTTTTGGTTTGGTTTGGGTTTCGCATCCATTTACTTTTTTATTTGTTTGTGTCTTTGTTTTTTTTCTTTTTCAATCTAAATTAATTCTTCTCCAACCTAATTTGAATAGAAGCTTACAAGCAGTGTTAGTGTTTTGTCTTTCATTTATTTTGCTTAAACTAATATTTTGTTTGATTTTGTAGAACTAGGTAAAGAAATCATTTATAGTGAAGTATACACAGATTGTATATTAAAAGCTGGATGGGATGGGCATGGTGGAGGGAGTCATAGAGAGGTGGAGCTCTCTAAGTTTGAGGCCAACCTGGTCTATATACTAAGACCCTGTCTCAAAATAACAACAAAAGATGGATGGGCAGACCAGTGCTCTACTAGACAGTTAAAAAGCGCCTTTTCTTTTCCTCTGAGCACTGAGGAGCTAATTGTGACAGTAGTCTCTGCCTATAGCGACATGTACCGACATAAATCAGCTCTGTCAGCTGTCAGTCTTTGCTATAAGATTTGGCTCCCAAGCCAAAACTGAGAATATGGCTCCTTCTGATACAAGCAGAGCAGGTTTAATCTGCAATGAATTGGAGAAGCCTGCGGCAATCCTGACCTTGGTTTACTTCATGCTACTTCTATTAGAATCCCCTCACAAATGCCTGGGAATAGGTGTTTTGTATTGTTTCTTTTTTTTTTTTTTTTCTTTTTTTTTCCCCCCAAGACAGGGTTTCTCTGTGTAAACTGGCTGTCCCAGGATTCACTCCGTAGACCAGGCTGCTTGGGTGCTGGGATGAAAGATGTGTACCACCACTGCCTGGCAGATTTCTCTGAAATATTCACCAGCATTTTCTGTACTGTTGTTTTGAACTTTTCCCAGTGTAGTGTGACTATGGTGATAACTCTTGCTCTTGTCTTTTCCTACAGAAATGCTGCTCATGGATTCTCCCTCATCCAGGTGGACAACACAAAGGTCACCATGAAGGAGATCTTGCTCAAGGCAGTGAAGAGAAGAAAAGGATCCCAGAAAATTTCAGGTGTGTTAGTTAAATTATACCATAGCCATAGATAGAGGCTTAAGACTTAGTTAAAAGGCTGTGTGTGTGTGTGAGAGAGAGAGAGGGAGAGGGAGAGGGAGGGAGAGGGAGAGCATATGTGTGTGACAGAGAGATGTCTGGCTACATTGTTTTAGATACCCTTTCTAGAATGCTGATTAGCAAGTCTATAGTTCAAAGCTTTCTCTGGGCCTCAGAAAGAACGGGGTCAGTGACATATGTGCATATGTGAGACAAGCATGTTCATTCGGTTGTGGGCAGTTCATCATTAATAGTTTGTGGTAAATTAAGACAGAGCTATTTGTGTTTATCATTAGTTAATGTGAACTTGTCTTAAAATCCAAACCAAGGAGTTAGAGACATAGCTTAGTCACAGAATGTTTACCTAGCATGTACATGGTCCTGGCTTCCTTCCCCAGCACCACAGAAATCAAAACAAAACATTAAACTTGAACTACTGCTTCTAATTGCATGTTTTCACACAATTTACATGGGAATATTTTCAATTACTAGATTCAGGATATGGGGGTAGGGGGATATCCTCTCCATTTTTGCTAAATGAGGGCAATTTTACAAAGATAGTTTTAAAAAGATAAATTGTTTTATGTACTAATGTAGCTATTAATCTCTAACTCCTCATTATCCAGCTTTCTTGTAGAAAATAGGCTTGTGCTATTAGATACGATATTTAAAGGACTTAGAACAGAAATATTACTAATATTAAGAAACAGTTATTTTCAAAACTAATTGAAAGATATATCTATAACAGACTACTATACTAAAAGTCAGCCCATATATAGCAAGTCAAGTATAGCTCAGTAAGTGAAGAGACTTCTTAAATACCTTTGAGCTCACCTTTTGGGAAGGAAGAGGGCATTGCTCAGCTTGAAGAAAATAGTTGTGTTCTCTTTTTAAGGGGAGGCATATAATCTGTTCCAGATTTAATTAGCTATCTTCAGATGAAAGCTGAAGTTTTAATAAAAGTTAGAAGAGATAACACAGTGAAGGACACGGATGAGCTGTCTCAAGGCCATATTCCAGGGGAACGATAAGAGCTGTAAAAAATGGCAGAGGAGAGCAATTGAATGGAGCAATGAAAATCTGATTCTCATAAAAGAGAGGGAGAGAGAGAGAGAGATGCTGGTAGGGGCGGTTGTAGATGAGACCTGCTAGCGTCTGCAAGCAATTTGGATGCTTGCCAGGAGTCATTGTTCACCCTCGGCTGTGGCGGCTCCGTCCAGATGTGCCAACTGCACGTTTCGGCTTTTGCCAGCTGACTGCGCCGTTTGATAACCAGCTCTCTGGATGCCCATCACTGGCCGCAGAGATAGAATTAAATGATGATGATCTTCCCACAAGTTGGGAGAGGAAACAATGCATATAAATCTTGATTTCATCTCAGCGTGAGAAGTCTTTATCCATCATCACTCATAATGAACAAGTCGTTAGCTGGGATGAATGGTGCTCGGCTTCTCCAAACACCTCTTTTGTTCATTTTTTGGGTGACTTTTATCTATTGCATGGGGGTCAAACCTCTTTGCATTTAGGGGATGATTGAAGAGGCACAGCCTCTCTATCCCAGGGGAGAGTAGATGTTTGGGGTTCCAGGTGCCAATCTAATAGCTTTTAAATAGCTTCAGGTACTCAAGGGTATTTAATGAGCTTTCACTCTGTAGAATTAGGGGTCTTCTTCTAAATTTTTTATATAATAATGAGTTTTGTGAGTTTTGTGATACAATTCTCTATATTCTAAAAATGCCTTTTTTGAGTTGTCTAGGAACAAAGTGGAACTTTTTTTTTAACCTTCTCAATAGAAATTGTGCTGTCAGTGAATTCTTTTGTTAATTTAGACAGTGAAACCCCAACAAACTTAAGGGGATACAGCTGAGCCAGTGTCCTTCCTTCTGTCTGCAGCCATCTCTGTCCAGTCTTGTTTGTTTATCTGTGTCTGTCCCCAGAATCCACATCAATCACGATCTCTGGCATGCACACACTGGCGTGTGCTTCCTTATGCCCACCTTTGTGTATACACCCCTGCCATTTTCATCAGTCTTTGCTGTCTCCCTGGCAAAAGCTTGGGATTTGTTATCCAGAACACAATGATCCAGATTATTTATTCCTATTCGTGCTACTGAAGCCAGTTGAGATTGATATTTACATGTATTGCTGTCTTTCTTCTTAAGTCAAGAAGCATTTTACAATAAACCTTTTTAGTTGCTTTAAGAGTCTGGTCACCAGCTTGGCAAAGATTTGTTTAGGTTAGCACAGAAGAGGTGGTGTTCACGCTATGGTCTGAACTTTGTGCTAGGTAATGAGCTGCTTTTCAAGGGTGACTAAGGAAAAGAAAAGAAATCCTCTTTAACATAGGAGGAAGTACATTTACTTAGTAAAAACCATGGTTGCCTACATGTAGTTATGAAATATTTACACTTTTCCCATTAGCCCAGGAACTTGGTTGTGAACTTGGTAGGAAGATGTCAAATAAGAAAACTATGTACATGCCAAACTCTGGCACAGTGAACTGCTCAGGCTTTGCAAGAACTCTGAGTGCGTCCTGTGGCTGGGGCAGGGTTTGTGTGCTTAACTCGCTCCTCAAACAGCCTTAGCCTGGTAGATCTCACTTAAGTTCTTCAAGTGAGAAGAAATGACATGTGAGACTGAGCAACGTAAGCACTGTAGGACATCTGTGTTTCCCAAATTGTTCACTAGTAGAGGCTGGTCAAGCACAAGGCCTGATGAACCCTTCAGTTCCTTCCCCACACACACCTACCATCCTTCAGCTTTCTCTAGCCTGACCATATGCTTCATTTAATAACAACAGCAAGTGGGGAGTTTGAATGTTCCCATTATTAAATCAAATTGTGGACGCAATGACACTCTCAGTACCTAATACTCTTGTCCTTCCTCTGCTACTTACTTAGTTTTTTTCTTTCTTTTTTTTAAGAAAAAAAATGTAAGTAGTGAAGAAAAAAACCCTCAAAACCTCAGTGTAAA
The DNA here is from genome assembly GCA_019843855.1 of Hylomyscus alleni. NCBI lineage: Eukaryota > Metazoa > Chordata > Mammalia > Rodentia > Muridae > Hylomyscus > Hylomyscus alleni. The sequence continues at coordinate 6,535 of JADRCC010016520.1, forward strand.
TATATAGCTTGGTTAAAGGAAACTTTTGGGGCTTTCAAGTAAAATTTGCTTTTTAAAGTAGACTATCATAGCCAGTCATTACTCTGTTAAAGTCTAGACTCTCATTGTTTGTCATTATTTCATTAAGTCATAAGTATTGATGAACACCACAGGGGTTCATGTTAATGTTCATGTCCTTACCTAAAGGACTCTCTTCATAGTGTGTTCCAGTGAGGCCTCTGGGAGAGCATGTGTTTAAATCCTAGTTTTAAATGTCTCTCTTAAAGTTTCTAGTGTTTTATATTATCACTGACCTCCTTGACGTCTGGACTTGCATCAGTGGCAAGTGCACAGGGCTCCAGCAAACAGTAAACAAAGTTCACTCATTCTAACATTTGGATGGGAGAGCTTTGACATAGTGAGGTAGGTCACTGTCAGATCCTGGATTTAGTCAGGAAAGTCTACTAACTTGTCCTTTAGTGAGGAAAGGCCTGAGGCAGTTCCCCTTGTCAGGATCACCCTCAGGACTGACTGACCCTGACCTCCTTACTATTTTGTTTACTCTTGTGGCCTTAACACTGCTGTCCAACAGCTGTCAACAGCCTCCTGCAGCATGCTGGTGTGACAAAGATACTGGTGTGAAGTGGAAGCACATCATTCTAGATTCACACTGACATGGAAACACAAGTGCCTCCCAATCCACAAGAGGAAAACTTAGGAGTCGAATTTGGTCTGTGTGGCTCTGATTCTGTAGGCATCCTCACTGTGGAGATGCCATTTTTCTGTTATCTGCCGAAAGGAACAGAAAGGTGTGCTAACTTTTCCTTAACAACCCTTTTATTGTATTTTGAAATGTACACATACTTTCTTAGTTTGAGGTTTTGTTTTTTTGTTTTTGTTTTTTTAAGTTTTTACAGTATAAATGGCCTTTTGATGTTTTTTCCTGATTGTCTGAGACTATTTCACCTAGAGAAGTGTTAACTCCTCCTTGGCCTCTTTGCTGAGCGCCAGAGGCAGTGTGTGTCCAGTAGTTCTCAGTGCTTCACTCACTGCTTCTCAAGCAGCATTCCCTGATGTGTGTATGTGCATGCAAGCATGGGCTGGGAGGGGACAATGGTGGTGATGTAAGCTGGCAGCCATAGACTTGTAGGGGGTTCCATGTGACAGACAGATGACTGGGTCTTGAGTTCCCCAATAAACATTCAAGTATAGGCTACATATTGACTCAGAGTGCACTGGCAGCTGTACTGTATATGCGTCTATTCATCACACTCCCCTGTTCATTGGACAGGGCCTGAGTGCAGAGACACAGTGGCACATCAAGACACTTGCCAAGGATACCCTTCTACTCTAGAGGGAAAGGAGACAGAGAAAGGGGTAGAGAGTAAGAACCCAGGCAGAGGAGATGACTGCACGACACAGGAAGAGTGCTCAGGGAATTCCCCTTTCCTAAGAAATGGACATTTGAGCAGAGACCTTCCCATGTACACTGAAGACTCAAGTAGGGAGAGCAGTGCAATCTCTGTGAAAAGAACATTCCAGCTTACTGTGCTACTTGTGTGACTTAACTGAATCTGCAGTAAGATTGATCCTTAAGAGATATACAGCAGGTATTCACATAGTCAACAGCACCATCATACCCCTAGTAACAGAGCCACACCACAGCACCAAGCTCTCCATGCCATGACATTAGCAAGACAGGTGAGTCTCACCTATGGAGCGTGTCTTGACTCATGTGCTATCACTGACTTTTCATCTAGAAAACTGCACCAGCCCCTGATTGGCTTCCCTGCCACTGCTCCTAGCACTTCCAGCCTATGGTCTACACAGCCACCAGAGATACCCAGTAAACTGTGAATGTGATCATAGCTGCTCCAAATCCTTTCAGGTCAACTATCTGCATTCAGAATTAGATCCAAACTGCTAGTCATTGTGAGATACCCTGGGGCTCAAAGAGAAGAAAGGACACATATAGACAGGAGCCCAAAGAAAGAGAAGAGTGGGGAATTAGTAGGGAAGGAAGTCTAGAAGATGACACTCTGACAGGTCCAGGTCCTGCAGTGACCTCAGCAAAGGAGAGGGCAACATGAGAGCCTGTGTCCTCAGCCACAGAAGGCCTCCCTCACACTCATGCCAGACAGGCTCAGAAAGTTGATTATAAATGCATGTGCTATTTATCAGGGAGGTCTTAGGGGCATTTGTGATAGGAAGGAGTTGGTCTTTGCAGAAGCAGAATCTTTTGGGGGTCAGGGAACTGAGAGCTGTTGCCCTGTGTGGCTTTATGGCCTTACAGATACCACCACACTTAAGCTGCACGAGCACTGGGGGTGGGCATGGGGAGGAGGGGTGCTTTACAGATAACCATGTCAGAAGCATGAAGAGAAAAGGAAACCCAGCACTCTGTAATCAGAAGCTTCCAGGCCTCACTTTCCCTGGCTTTGGGAAGCTAGTTACCCAGATTTCTCCAGCAAGTGAATGGCAAACCTAAATTAGAGCCCAGGCTTCTTTGACCCCAAACCCCATACGCTTTTTATTTGTACCATGTTGCTTATTAGAACCCTAATGGGAGAACAAATTTAAAATTCTGTAAACAGAAATGTTCATTGATTGTGAGATCTAAATGCACTAGGGAAGAGCAGCATTTAGAGGAACCCTGTGGTGAATCTCAACATAAAGCCAGGAATTCTTTTGTAATTGCACAGTTTGTCTGTATTGGTGTCAGTTCTAATGTTTTATGTCTAGCTTTCTTAAAGCAACATACACCTGGCCTGAACTGCCCCATTAGAAAGGGAAAATAGTCTAGGGATGTGGCTTAGTGGTAGAACGTGCCAGGAATACGTGAGGCCCTGCGTGCCATCTTCAATACCACAAGAGGCAGGTTGCCTATGTGTAATGGAGTCAACTTTTTAACAATTGAGAGCTAAAGGTTCTGTGCTGAACCTTTGGAGACTCATGTGAACACAAGTATCTTCTGCCTAGGGCTGAGTTCTACTTCACAGGGAATTGTAGGCTATAGACTCAGGGACCAATGTGCGGTCTCCCTATGCTGTAACAGATATTCCTAAGAAGAAAGAGGACACAGGACCATCTAATGGTAGCTGTTTGTTTTTGCAAAAGGTAGTAATTTCTGCAGACAACTTCTCCTCATTATGAAAAAATAAGTAATCACAAAGATGCCACTCATGCATGGGAGCTGAGTAAGAAATAAAGATTCAGCCCTTGGTGCCTCGTGATGCTTTGGGAAATGCTGGAGTAAATTAGGATCGCTAGGTGTTTAAATGTGTAACTCAGAAGTGCCCCAGGCAAGAAAGCTCGGAGTTAAATATTCCTCCCCGACACCATCCCTGCCTCTTTATCTTGTTGTTTCATCTCACCTGAGCTTCCCTCTGTCTGCAGTGCTCTGAGGCTCCTGATGGATCTTCTCTAGTATAGAGCAGAACACGTTAAAGATGGCATTGCAGTCAACTATTTTATCCAGAAAGCCTGGAAATTTAGAGAATTTATGTCAAGCAAAAATCTTTTGGAACCACTTTAGAGACCCAATTATTTTAGAAGGGTGTTATGAGCTCTCACAACTGCCACATCAGAGCGACTTGAAATACATCATTCGCCAAAACTGCATTTGACCAGCACTTACTCTTCCTACTAGTCGCTAATCTTTCAGAAGTTCCTTTTCCATTACAAAATCTATTCATTCACTTCATCCAGGGCAGTCACAGCACGGATTAGATTAATGAAAAGGCAAAATAAAAGGAAGAGAGAAGACTAGCTGTGTGGTAGGACTGAGGTCCACACAGCTGTAAGACAAGGGTACTCCTGGATTCACTGGAGAGTTAGCATTAGATCTCAGGAAATACTACTGCATTCAATGTGCATATTGATGGAAAGCTGCTGATGATCAAAGTATCTACTTAGAATGAGAGCACTGTGGTGTTTGTGAGCTGCCCTTACCCACTCAGCCTCACACCCCTCAGCTCTAACAAGGAGAGGCTGAGTGAAGACTCCTCCATACACATATGACTGAAGTGAAACATGGCTCTGATATGCCACTTGTTTCACAGAAGTCATCAAATGCTATATCAGTGCCAGTCCCATACTGGAAAATCACAGGAAAGGAGGCATTGAAATGTGGTAAGTCTTCTAACAGACACATTACGGAAAAGGAACTAAGGAACTACCATGCTAAAAACTAGGGGGTGAGACAGGCCCAGAAGAAATGCTCTGTAATGATTTCTTTGACATCTTTTTGAAGATTAACTAGGACTTTGCTGTGAGGCTAAGTGAGAACATCTCAAGCAGAAGAGGTGCACTCAGAGAGTAGAGACATCTCACATGAGAGCATGAACCTAGGCAGAATCCAGATCTGGCTTGGCGAGCCCTGGTGGTAAATGCAGACTGGAAGAGGTGGGGTCATTTACTAAGGGCTGATGATGTAGCAGGTGAGTGTAGGCACTAGAGATTTCCTGACTCTTAAGAAGCTTGCTGATTAGCTGAGAAGGCAGACTGATAAGCAGGTAGCTATAATACCATGAACATGATAAGCAAAAGCTAAGTACAGACCCAGGGGAGACTTGGTCCAGGCTTAGGGCATCGGAGAAGATTGTCAGAATATGCTTTTTGGCAGAGGCTAGAGGACGGTGAGGAGGGACAGGATTGGGCGGTCAGGCTACTGTTGTTCCCCTGTAGGAAGAGCTTAGCGGGAGTGTGAAAAGTAGCATGCTCATTTGGGGCTAGGTCATGTTTGTGAAGCATGTTAAATTTGATCTATATTTTGATGGCAAGTGGGCAGTCTAATGAGAGTTCCTTTTCAAACATTCACTGTGTGTGTTGTGCCAGGTAGATTAGAGACTACAGAGCTTGAGGGAAAGGCATGATTGCAGAGTCTCCTAGGAGAAGGACAGCAGGTTGTTGAACTTAAGTGCTTGTTCTGCCTCCCAGGCCCATGCTCCCAGAAATAAGACTCATATTTACAAATGCCTACTCTGACTAGATCACAACTGAAGATAACCCATTTATTTTAACCTACATTTTGCCGAGTGGCTCAGGAACCATGCGTCCCAGCTCCTCTCTGACTCCTCTTTCCTTCCAATGTCCCACCTCTATTTCCTGCCTAAGCCAAAGGCCTATGGGCTTTAATTGACAAGTGAGGCGTTTATACAATATACAAGACGACCTCTCTGTAGCAGATGGATGGAGCTCTGGATGCAAATGTAAAGCATTGTGTTCAGGGAAGAAAAGGAGGACACCAGCCAAAATATCATTTCCTTTCTGGAGCTGAAGTACAGTTGGGAACATTGGAGTGGAACGAATCTGCAGCCTGGGCTCCTGGAGCCAGGCTCAGAAGATAGAGGGTGTAAGCTGGCCTCGTCAACTAAATACTGTGGAAAAGATTTTGGAGGCGTGTCCAGCAAAAAGTACATATAGTTTACTTGAATTTCCTTTTGGGTTTTTATTCATTTCACGTACAGATAGGCACATAGACTGAGTTTTGTAGACACATATGGTCCCTGGTATTTGTTTGTTTTACTGTGAAAAAACTTTAATGTCTGTTTATTTTGTATATGTCTTATGACATGTGTGCATGCAATAGTGTACATGTGGAAGTCAGAGAACAACTATTTCAGAATCAGGTCTCTTCTTCCACCTTCAGGTTGCTAGACTTGACAGGAAGCACCTTTACCTGCTAGGCCATCTTATTAACCCTCATTCTACTAATTACTTGTGTGTTGGGTTCTAATCACTTCCATCCATCAGTCCAGCTGATGATACCTGAGAGGTGTAATATCAAATGTGTTTATGATCTAATGTCTGTGTTACCATTCTAGTTAAATGTATTTAACCTAACATTTAAGTTATTTGGATTATTTATAACTTTTTAGTATATAAAACGTGAAGCAAACAGTCGTGTGTGACTATTTATTGCATATTTGTGCCAAATAAGGGATTGCTTGTCAATGATTTGCCTACTGAAAATATTGAAGGCAGAGGGGGTGGCTCAGTGGGTAAAATGCCTGCCATACACCCATGAAGACCTATGTTCAGATGTCCAGCACCCATATGAAAGTTGGACATGGTTATATACCTGTGTAACTCTAATACTAGACAGGAGGATCCTTAGAGCTCACCTAGCTGACATCAATGTAAAACCATATCAAAGATGAGAGCCATGAGGCAGATATCTGATACCAACCACTGGCTTCTATATCTCCCACACATGCACAATCACACTCACATTCAAACACGCTCAAACTCTCCCTCTCTCACACACCTACAAACTCTTTCTCTCTCTCTCTCTCTCTCTCTCTCTCTCTCT
>JADRCC010016642.1:0-24885 GCA_019843855.1 Hylomyscus alleni
AGGGACCTAGGTCTGGCTGCCCATCACTAAGGCAAATGACTTCAGAAAATGCTAGGGCTTGTAGTCTACCTGCTAGGAACAGGAACAGTTCTAGTAGCATCCTCTCTTGGAGTTTAAGAGCAGCATCCTCTCCTGGAGTTTAAGATTGCTTCTAGGGCAACGGGAATTTTAGTACTCTTGATCTTGGGCCGTAATTGCTGAAAGCTGAAGCCTGAGGATGGTCTCTTGCAGACTAATGGATTTTCTGTGGAGTTCCTGCCTTCCTCGAGTGTGGGTGATAGCCTGAGACACCCTCTCCCTTTCAGAAGGCAGCAGGTCCTATGTCACTGGCCAGGATCTGCTCTGATCAGTTTTTCTGTTGTCAGCTAGCATTAGGTATGAGTATCATCTCCTTCCAAGATACCCTGGGTCTGGCCTTCCACCCTGCTGGGCCTGGGCAAGAGGTGCAGATGCCAGGCCAGCTCTGGGTAGGCTTCTCTCACCAAGCCTTGGGCTATAGTTCCAGACCTCCCATGCCTGCCTTCCAGGCCCTGGGAGTGGTTCCGGGTGTCAGGTAGCCAAAGGGTCAGGAGACACAGGGAACCATAATGACATGAGGAGAAATGGGGTCTGGTCTCTGCAGTCTCGTGAAAAGAGCTGGGTCCTTCCAACGTTGTTTTCCCTCTTGTGGATTTGAGATTTCACAAAATAACCAAACTTAGCAAAAGTTATCCATGAGAGGCCCGGCCCCCTATATCACAGGGTGGTCTGTGCAAGGCTTCATTTGGAAACACCCTGACCTTTTGGTTTGGCAAGAATTGGCTTTTCCGCGCAGCAGCTATGCAGCCCTAGCCCTGTGGAGGGCTCCACCTTGGTTTTCGTTTAGTCCTCTGGTAGCTGCTGGCTCTCTCTCCAAAGCTTAAGCAAAATTGGGGTGCCCACTCTTGTACCCTCTGGAAAGGCTTCCCTGGGTCCCAGCATGTGTCTCTGCACCTCACCAATCTGTGGTTAGCGCTGCCTCCTCCCTCCTGCCTCGCCACACGTGCCGCTCTGCCCGTTCTGCCCTCCGCTTCTCTTCCAGGGCATTTTAGCCTGCTTTAAGGTGCTCTGGGTCCTGGGCAGGCCTCTTGTGGGCATAGCCAGGGCCCCTCCTCACATCCAGGGTCTCTGATGGTCAGGTGTCAGTTGGCCTGGGGATGTGGGTGAGTTAGCCTACTAAGTGGGCCCAGAGGTTTCTATTTCCCTTGCCTAAACAACACACTTCCAGAAGGTGGGGGTGGGGGAAGGGTACAATGCAGAGAGGATAACAAGAGTTTAAGGGTCTAGGGGAGGAGCTAGGGAGGGCACCAGATAGGTAAAAGTTGATCCAGCAAGAGGCTATGCTCGATAGCTCTGGTGACTCTGAGCCTCTTAGTTCCTGCCTTTGCCAGAATGGCTATGGACCGTGTTTTTCCCATCTCGAGAGCAGCTGGCTGTGCGACTGGTGTAACACGGCAAGGTTGGCAAGGGCTGTGTTCTGACCCTGCTGTGGCTGGCACTAGTTTCTAGCTGTTTCTGGTGCCTGGGAACAGGGAAGATGAAGACTGGAGTATATAGTGCCCGCTCTGGGCAGTGCGTGCCTGGGGGTCTTCACCTCCCCATGTGTTAGTGGATGAGTCCTACACAGACTGGGGCACAGAAACCTTCCAGATCCAGTTTGTGGCTCCATTCGAAGCCAGCACTGCTCCTGGGAGGCAGTCCAGGCCCAGAGGTCTCACCTAGCTGCATGACATCACCACAGTGCCAAGTGAACCGGGCTGGTCATTTAGAGATGGGGGAGGGTGTTGCATCCTTTTTGCCTTCTCCAATGTCTGACCCCACAGCTGCAGCTAGACCTGTGGTTCCCATTTGAGCTGTCTGAGGATCATGAGGTCAGGGAGGCTTTGACCACAAATGGTACTTCTTCAGTGTATAACCCCAGCCTCCAGCGAAAGATTAGGGTGGGTTGGATGTGGGCCACGTCTTTCCTACAGTTTGGATGTGAGCCGTGGCATCCTAGATTTCCCCCTTCCCTCTCCCCGGTCTAATGGGAGGAAGTTCTTAAAGATGCAACACAAGATTTATTCTGTGACTAGTTGCACTGACAAACAATGATCTGTAGGGCTGAGAGCAACCTAGAGGGCCCCCATCCTAACTCTGGCCCTGGGTTCTTTCTACCTGATGTTTTTATCTTGTGAAATGGGCCCAGGTGCCATATCCCACCTGCTCTAATGGGCCATGCTATAGACTCTAGACTCTACATCCATAAAAGAGGAGGGCGCAGCTAGCTAAATTGAGGGACATCATTATTAGGACATAGCTGGTAAGCTACCTTCCAGGTGTTAGGGAAGAGCAGCTCTTGCAGGACATGTATTTCCTCTTTGGGCCCTACAGTCTCTGGAGTCACCCCACTTTACAATGAATGGTCACCTGCCACAGTCCTATCTCTCTACCTCCCTGGGTACTGCTCCAGATCCCCTGGTTCTGGACAGTGGGGGAGGGTCAAGCAGGGAGTGTGTGAGAACTGTGAGCTCCCCTAGGGTTACCTCTGCAGTTCTGGTAAGACCCATCTGGATAGCCCGGAACTGGACTCTGTTGATTTCAAACTGCCTCTGTGGCACTGCCTCCCGAACCCTCTAGTGAGGCAGCCTAGGGCCTTCAGATGGCAGAGCTAGGTTTCAGTCTAGCTCAGGAATCCCGAAAAGCCCCCACAGGGCCTTCATCTGGCCACCATTGGGGATATTCCCACACACCCCTCAGTTTGGTCTCTACTTCCTTTTTGTAGCAATTCCCTGACTGGTGGTACCTGGAGCAAAGGGGTTTGGGCCAGTACCTTTCCTGAGAGGGTACTGCGTTAGGGTAACTGGGTCCCATGGAGGTATCCCAGAGAGGCCACCCAAGGCCCCTTGAAGGTAGCTGCCAAGCCGAGGCTTGACTTAGAGGATTTTGCTAGAATGACTTGCTGAGGCTCTGCAATATAGAAAGAAGCTCAGAAAACCAGAAAGTCTAGATAAATTCTTAAAGTTAGAATATGGAGCCAAGAGAATGAAAATGAGCTGTTGTCATGAGAGTAGACAAATGCTCCAGGGAGCGACCCATGTGGCCAGATGGAGGCCAAACTTTGAGGCAGTAAGGTAGGGCTAGCCAGCCTGGACCTCTTGGGGCTTGGATGATTCTGTAAGCAGCTTGGGCATCACTGTGGGTGTCAGGACTTCTATGTGAAAGGTGCCCTACAACCCTCTAGAGACAGTAAGAGAGGCAAGCTGGCAGTGAGACCAACTAAGAGAGCTCCAGCAAGATTCTTACAGCAGGAGGCATTGACTAAAAAGGAGGACGAGGGCAAGGCCCAGGCATCTGAAGGATGGGCACACATTCCAAGTTGCATCTGCCCTGAGAAGGGCGACGCTTAGGGCGGGGTTGTGCCTGATATCCTGGTAAACTGTAGAAGGTGGAGGAGCTTAGTAGTGCTCCACAGGGAGCAGGCATCAGAGCCCATGGGTTGAAGCTTATTAGCATGTCCCTGCTCAACCCAGGTCCTCAGCCCTTGAAGCAGGCTGAAACCCTCTCTTCAACTACTCTCTTCTCAGACAGCCATGTCCTGGCTGAGCTGGGCTGTGCCCTCCACTTACCGAAGCCATTCTTTCCTCTCTGTGTCTCCACCTCCTGTTTCCTCTGAGCACTAAAAACCCTCCTCCCTCCCCTGCCCCCTGCCTGTTCCCAGCCCACCTCGCTGGCTCTCCCTGGCTGTCGCCGCTTTGCTCTGCTTTGTAGCTTCATGGTGTGTGTGAGCCGGCCTTGGTGTCACTGGTATCAAAGCGCACACACTGAGGGTCGCCTGTGACTATGGCTCTGCTCCTGCAGGGCCTTCGTATACCTGAGCAACCTGCTGTACCCTGTGCCCCTGGTGCACCGCGTGGCCATCGTCAGCGAAAAGGGAGAGGTGAAAGGCTTCCTCCGTGTGGCGGTGCAAGCCATCTCAGGTGTGTGGGGGACCAGATAGTGTGTGGCCCCGAGTCCCCGGGGGCTGGGGAAAGTCTGCCTTCACAGGCAAAGGTGGGAGAATAATGTTAATGTGGGAACAGATATGAAGCTGGTCTTATCTAGGATCCCCAGTTTCCCTGTGGCCAATATGAAACCTCTTCCACCTTTCCCAAGCAAGTGGACAGGTGGGTCTTGAAGAGAAAGTCCTCTGTGTTGAGCCCTTGGCTCTGACTTCCTAGAGTCCTGGACTAGATAGGGAGATCTTAGCCATGCAGTTCAGTCCATGATGCTTGAGCCTGATCTGGCTTGGATTCTGAGTCCCCACCTATCAAACTGCTCAGGTGGACCCAGAGATTGCCTTGTGCCTCTCAGTAGTGTGGACTGTCTGCTAGCCTAGCCTACTATCCACTCTCTCCATAGCCAAGGGAGCCTGTGGATCGCCAGTCCCTGCCAGAGTGGCTTTCGGCAGCTGCCTCAGTTTCTCTTCAGTCCGTCCCCCCACCGCTTAGGTCCTGGTCTTAGGCACCGGCCTCAGCTGGAGGCTGCAGACTCTCCTCGATTGTGGGTCTGAAGATAGAGGCTGTTGTAAGAGGCAGACATTTTCTCTCCGTCATGGTCAGGAGGAGGTACCAGGACTAGCCAGCCTGCAGTGCCCCTGGGTCTCAGTTTGCTCACCTATAGGCCTATAATGTACTTCCTGCCTGGTGAACATGTTTGTAGGACCACAGAGAACTGTGTGAGGGTCATGACTGAAAAGGTATCTGCAAGTCAGTGGTAGTGTCTGCTGTTAACGGCAGCTCAAAGACGCCCGTTCTCTGACCTAGACCATGGTCTCCCTTCCTGGGACACTCTCTGTCCATGGCTTCCCAGGCACCCCAGGAGTGGTGGAGGTAAAAGAACACAGCATGACCAAGTTAGCCAGGGTTAGGCTAGAGGGCTCAGTGTGGGCACACTCAGTGTGGGAGGATCTGAGAAGGCCAGCACCCCAGTGTGTTATACACTCCCAGGTTCTCACACACTCTAGAGTGTCATACACCCAAGTTCTCCTACCTCCAGGTCACCAGGTCACAACTAGTCCTCTGGCTCTCATACTCAACGTCTCATAACCCCAAGTTCTCAAAGCCCCCAAACTACTGATACGCTACGCTTGTACCCTACAAGCATACAAGTTTGTCCTACAAGTTTTCATACTGTCTTCCGGTAGGTTCTCACACACCCCTCCCTGCCCCCAGGTTCTCACACTCCCAGATTCTCATACTCCAGGTTCTCACACTGAGGCTCTCAAACTCCAGGTTCTCACACCTGGGGTTCTCACACCTCCAGGATCTCACATTGAGGTTCTCACACCCGGGGTTCTCATACTCCTGAGTTTTTATACCTCTGGCTTTCAAATGCCTCTTTCTCCTCTACTCCAGAACGTCTAAAAGTTCCCTGGTATTTTGGCCGCATTAGGTGACTTTGGCTTCACTAATTAATTGTTAATAACGGGCTGTGTTGTCAAACTCTCCTCTGCCTGTGATTTCTAAAAGTTCTCCGCCATTACCCCCACCTTGGATCCCACCTGTCACCAGCCATGATGTGCTCATGATTGTTTAGATGAATGGACCCTGTCACTGTTTCCCCGGCACTGGTCCAGAGGAACCACCTAGCGAGGGGAGAGGAGCAGGTAGATTCCGAGCTTGTAGGGAACCCGGGCTTCAGTACCACCCTGGCCACATTGCTGCAAAGTGAATGTTACCAAGACATCCACACTTAGGGGAACAGAAGCATCCAGAACAACTTCCCTTCTGAGGGCCTCCCTCTCCTATCCTGCCAGACCTTCCTCCTCTCTGGTCTACCAGCTCTCACCCACACTGGGTAGAGGTCCCTATTTTGTCCATGTGTTTTTAGAGTCCAAGGGGCTTGCCCACAGTCCTTGTGGAGGACAGGAAGGGCCCTGTAGGGGATCCTTAGAAGGGCTGGTGAGTGACCCTATCTCTAAGGGTCACCACTCTAAACCCACTGGCACTCAATGGGTCCCCCATGTATCAAATGAAGTCTAATAGTTGAGAAGGTGCATGGGACTCAGACCTCAGGCCTTCAGTTGGCCACAGCCCTGCCTTCTCCCAAGTCATTTTTTTTTTTTTTTCAGAAAAAAGGGGCTATGATGAAACTTGACCTGTGTTGGTTCCCAAATCTTATATGAAGACCACTGGATTTTACTGTATTTAGGGTTGCAACTAATATTTCCCTATCTGCCAATGGAAGAAAGGAATTTAGGAAACACACAACCTCGTTACCCCTCCCTGCCCTGTGGCCATGGGCAGGGGTCAGCTAATCCACTGAACCCGATTGGGGCTGACCCTGGCTATCAGACATTGCTAGAACTACCCACAATGCTAGAGGTGGCACAGTAGGGCCCGTGGGCTCTGAAGAGGATGGTAGAGGGGTATCAAGACCCTCCTGTTCTCTTCTCAACACCAAGTCAGGTAGTTCGGGGTCACGCTATGTAGGGCTTGCGGCTCATAGCAAGGTCCTTTGAGTCCCCGAGGCAACCCAGGGTGGTGGTCAGTGTGTCCTGGGAACTACTGAGTCGCAGGTAGTGATGTAGCTGCCCAGTCCAGTCCAGTGAAGAATCTGGCCACGGATTGCTATGCCCTCTCCGAGCCCTGGGGCCACTTGACCTGACTGTCCACTGTGGAAAGAAAACAAGTTGGCCAACCAGCCACCTGCATGTTCCTCTTGCAGCTGATGAAGAGGCTCCAGACTATGGCTCAGGGGTCCGTCAGTCAGGAACTGCTAAAATCTCCTTCGATGATCAGCATTTTGAAAAGGTACTGTGAAGGTTTGCCTCATATACTGGGGAACCCCTTCCACTGATCCCCTAGGCTCTGAGGGCCAGCCTCGGCAGGGCTCCATGGGTCTTGATGTCTGTCCCATTCCTGGCTGTCCCAAACATACAATGTCCCTTTCCCAGTTTATCAGGACCCACTTGGTCCAACCATCTTCCTGAGTCTCACACAGCAAGGCATAGAGTTGGTAAGTAGAGCCAGCTTTTAGAATAGGCACTCCCATTCTCCCCTCTCTTGGGTTAGAAGTTCTCGGGGTTCCCGCAACATTCTAGATTTTTCTGCCACCCTTCTTCCTGCCTTCCCCAGCACCTATGGGAATGGGGATGACCTCAATGAGGCCGCCTACCTCTGATCCTCACAGAAATGACTCTCAGGAGACAGTAGAGAGGTTGAGCCCACGTAGTACCCTTCCCCAGATGTGCTTACTTGGCTCTCTGGCTCAAGATCTCAGTCTAAGGGTATCCAAGAGTCTGCCTATGACCTCCCCTGGAAGTACCCTGGGAGTAGAACTAAGGCCAGGAATGACTCCCTGTTTTCCTTCACTATGTCTCTTGCACTGAGGCATGTGGAGTGTGCCTCTCAGGCGGTTCACACCTCAACTCACCTAAACCAGAGAGAGTGTCAAAGTGGGCCACTCATGGCTACGAGGGTGGGAGCTTCATCTAGGGGCCAGTGGCAAGTCTGACTCAGGATGCTAGAGACCCAGGTGGCAGTGCACAGATTCCTATAGCCTGTGACAGGGTGGCCTACGCTTAGCCAGCTAGCTCACCAGCTTTCTCTGTCTCCACAGTTCCAGTCTGAATCCTGCCCTGTGGTGGGGATGTCCCGCTCGGGGACCTCCCAGGAGGAGCTACGCATTGTAGAAGGCCAGGGTCAGGGGGCTGATGCTGGGCCTTCAGCCGATGAAGTTAACAACAACACCTGCTCAGGTGGGTGCAGCTCCACTGTGTGTGGACCACGCGTGTGTGGGACCAGGGTTTGAAGAGCATGGAATCTTGAGACCCCATTGCTCTGCTCTTCCTCCCAACAGCTGTGCCTCCTGAAGGCCTCATGGATAGCCCAGAGAAGGCTGCCCTAGATGGGCCCCTGGACACAGCCCTGGATCACCTCCGTCTAGGCAGTACCTTCACCTTCCGGGTGACAGTCCTGCAGGCGTCCAGCATCTCTGCTGAATATGCTGACATCTTCTGCCAGTTCAAGTGAGCCTGTTGTCTATGCCCTGGGCTGCTTGGGAGTAGGTGCTCTCCTGAGGGGTATGCAGCCTACCTAGGCTGTGTTAGGGGCTACTTAGTCTCATGCAATGCCCAGTGAGGCCATGGGTCCTTGCTTCAAGTCCTTGCCCCAACTTCCTCTTCTTTCCCTTCAGCTTTATCCACCGCCATGACGAGGCCTTCTCCACTGAACCCCTGAAGAACACCGGCAGGGGACCCCCTCTTGGCTTCTACCATGTTCAAAATGTAAGTGCTGGCCCTTATGCCCCCAACACCTAAAGACCTTAAATGCTAAGGCTAACCCAAAGGCTAAGCTTGGTTCTCCCTTTCCATCTATCCTTTCTCCTTTGAGTGGACTGTCCTGGAGGTCACCTGGCATCAGGTTGTAGAGCCTTCAGGGCCATGCTGGGATACTGACATTACAGCTAGATAGCAGGGGGATCAGTAATGGGTTTAAAATTGGAGCCTTGGGTCAGCATAGAGCTCCTGAAAGCTGCTCACAATGAGCCTTTGGCAGGCATGAAGACAGAGCATCCAGGAAAGTCATTGCTGATTTGCGCTAAGGGCTGGGCCCAGAGTGTGGAGTTTTCATGGACACTGAGCACTTACAGCTATGACCCATACTCGACCCCTTTTCCATTTAGATTGCGGTAGAGGTGACCAAGTCCTTCATCGAATACATCAAGAGCCAGCCCATTGTGTTCGAGGTCTTCGGGCACTACCAGCAGCACCCGTTCCCACCTCTTTGCAAGGATGTTCTCAGGTCAGCTGCCTAGGTCACCCAAGTGTCCTTGTCTCCAGGCAACAGAGACCATGTCCCTCTCATTCCCCCTCCTTAGCTGACCGGGATGGTCAGAGCACGGCCCATACCTGCCTTTCCCTTTTGGAACTGGGTTCTTTAAGCACCATGTTGTCAGAACTTTGATCATTAGCCATGCATGGGAAGCGTCCAGGGAAGAGCCAGGCCACTTCTGGGAAGGGAACGTCCGCCTGACTCCCTCGTGCTTTTTAGTCTCCCAGGGTGGAGACTCGGAGGAGAAAGCGGGGTGGGGGAGTCTCAAGAGGCTGGGGTGTGAGGTTCAGGTACTGTAAGCCATCTCACTGGATCTGGAAGTTGAGACAGGAAAGGTAGCCATCCCGAGGCCTGGAGATGTGTTGACAAACCTTCGCTGCTCTCCACCTCTGTCTCTTGGTTGAGCAGACCTCACAGCTCAGGGATACCCAGAATATGGGGACAGAAAAGAGAGGCAGTAGAGATTATTTGGGGGAGCTGAGTCCCTGGGGCCTTGTAGTACATCCAGGATGGTTCAGGGGCCCTAAGGATTTCTCCCCTCCCATCTAAGTATGTACAGAGATCTGGGCTCTTCCTGGATCTGTAGAACACCAGATTAGGGAATACATGGATATGGAAACATGTGGACATGGGGGACACATGATATGGGAACATGTGGATATAGGGGGCACATGGATATTGAAGATGCATAAATATTGGAGACAAATGAATATGGGGGACACATGGACAGATATCTTTTCATCCTTCCCTGCCCTGGGCTGTCTACTCTAGCTCACAGACACCAACCCAGGTCTGCTCACTCTGGCTTTCCTCCACAGCCCCCTAAGGCCCTCACGTCGCCACTTTCCCAGGGTCATGCCGCTATCCAAGCCAGGTAGGTGAGGGTCTCCTGAGTCCAGTGGGGGCAGAGAAGGCCCACTCTATGGCTGCAAGTGTGGTTAAACCTGCTGTGAACGTAATGGTCTTCCAGGCTGCAGATGCCATAGCAGGTGTCTTCGGGCCAGCTTCATGTCTATGGAGGGTATAGCTTTTCACTTTGTGCTCTTTTGGTCATCCCAGTCCACAAGGGAGACATTTAGAGCCAGTGTCTGGTGGCATGATGAGCACTCAGAGGGAACTTGTGGAGGAAAGGCTCGAAGCAGGGGCTATGAACAGACATGGCTGGGCCCAGGAATGCTGGGAGGTAGACACTGTCAGGAGGTGGACATATTGGAGGGCCAGAAGAGCTGGGTTTAGGGCATGCTAGGCAAGATGTGGGTGCTGGCAGAACATACTTTGGGCTGATGCATTTTGCTGTAGTCAAGGGTAGCACAGGTAACAGGTCAAGCAGAGGGGTCCTGTCCATATGATAGGGCCTCTGAACAAGTGTCTCTGCTGACTTAGTGGTGTTTAGAGTCAAGCCACCACCCTCATACCCAGGTGTGTAAGGCCACACATTCAGCCTTGAGTGTAGAGAGAGCATAGGTGGCCACACATCTGAGAACACTGCCAGAGTTTTCACGCCTGACTGCCTAGTGCCAGGGGTGACCTGGCCACAGGTATACCAGTGGACACCTCTTTGGGAATGTTGTTTCCCATGTAGCCTTTAATGCCCTCCTCCTGATACCCCATTACAGCATCTCTTTCTTGTCTTCCTAGTGCCTGCCACTAAGCTCAGCACGATGACACGACCTTCCCCAGGTCCCTGCCATTGCAAGTATGACCTGCTGGTCTACTTCGAGATCTGCGAGCTGGAAGCCAATGGCGAGTGAGTTGGGTACCTACTGTGCCCATGTTGGGCACCAGCTTGGGGCCCAAGAGGATGTGATTAAAGAAGAGAGGGCAGTGGAAACAGTATTCTGGTAGCTGCTGAGAATTCCCAATGGCTAACTTGGAAAAGGGGGGTCAGGGGGCTCTAAGCTGATGTCTGGGGAGGCCTGGAACCAGGTTCTCCATGAGTGTCCCAAGCTTGAGGCACAGTACTGGAGCCCTGGCATTCCCCAGGTCACTGGGTGTAGATGTCTGACTTGGAGGGATGGGAGAAATATGAGACCCTGAGAGCTGTTGTAGAGAGCCAGTCCAGAAGGACCTGACTCTGTGGACTGGGCTACTTGCTCCTGAAGGGGTGGTCAAGGCTCCCGTTTTCAGCTCTGCTGACTATGGGACCAAGTCCTGTGCTCTGTACCTTACCGTCGCCATCTTTTCCAGTTACATTCCTGCTGTGGTAGACCACCGTGGCGGCATGCCATGCATGGGGACCTTCCTCCTCCATCAGGTGGGGAGCTTTAACCTGCCCACCTCAAAACTTGTCCCCCCCCCCAGAAGTTACATCCCCAGTGCCAACTAACTGTTCCCTCTCCTGGCATGTGGCAGGGCATCCAGAGACGGATAACTGTGACACTGTTGCATGAGACAGGAAGCCACATCCGCTGGAAGGAAGTGCGAGAGCTGGTTGTGGGTGAGTGGGGCAGGCAGAGGGTGCCCTGGGAGTGGACTGTTTTGGACGAGTGCCTGGGTTCTAACCACAGCACTGCCCTGAGATGTATGACTAAGGTCTGACCTAGGTCACGAAGTCTTTCTGTGCCTCCTCAGCCTGTCGCCCAAAAGGGAGAGCCTGGGATCTGTTATAACCTCAAGTTTCCTCCTAATCTGTGTTGCCCTTCCAGGGTTGCTGAACCACAACTAAATGGCTTAAAACAACAGACAAGGGCTGGGCATCATAGTTCTGGAAATCAGGGTGCCAGCAGTAAGCATGCAGTCTGGGACGCAACAGGGTCCTTCTCTGCTTTACCTGGTCTTGGGAGGTGGCTGTAGTCCTGCGTGTCATTAGCTTGTAGAAGACTACTCTAATCCTCCGCTTGACAGGGTAGGCTCCATGCATTTTGGTAGTACAAGGCATGGAAAGTTGGGCGACTATACTCGCTCTAGGATGACTTCAGTACTGTAGCGCACTGTCCCCTCAGGACTCTTTAAACACTTCGTTAGGGAGGGCAAGAACACCGTCCTTCTCTGCGACCTCCTCTTCGAACTCTGCTTTATCAAGATGTCCTCTAGACTCTCATCTGGGAACACAGTAGATAGCCATCCCAGTATGCAGCCCCTCTACCCCTGAGCATTATCTCTCGAGAAGTTTCTTCCAGCCCTGGTTTTGATGACCAGGTAGGTGAAACCTCAAGAGTGATGCCATCCTGTGCCCCCTTTCTGCAGGGTTGAGCATAGTTGGTCTGGGTACCAGAGCGTACACTTTTATTTTACAAGTTTTGTGTCAGGGATCAGAAAAAGCATGAAACCAGTGCTCAGAGGATCCAAACAGTGACTCAATTCCAAGACTAAGGTCAGACCTGGCACCTGTCTTCTGAACCAAGCTTGCTTTACCTGGGGAGAGGCAGCACCGCCTATGCTGGCATCCAGTGGTGTCTTACCTACCACGTCCTCCTACTCAGATGGGCATCCCAGCCTGTCTTGAATTTCATCTTCTTCCTCTCACTTTTCTAAAAATGCAGACACCAGTGACTGCCAATTTGGGATGGCACTGGGGAATTTAAATGAAGTAGAGCCATAACTACTGTGATCCAGTCGCATTTGGGTTATAGATGAGCCCCAAGCCTATAGTATACCTCCCTGGAAGGCATGGGTCTTTTAGGCTCTCCCAAGTGGGCATTATGGAGAGGGGCCAGCAAAATGGTGGAAAGACAAGAGACCCTTTGAGGGATACAGATGACTCTAGCCCACTCCCTAACTCCCTCTTGTGTCCTGCCTAAGTATGGCCATCAGATCCTTAGGCAGAGAGCTCTGTAGACGTCAGTACCCCAGGGCTGAGCATCTGCTCTGGGGATGCTCTCCTTGTCCTAAATCCAGACACTGGAGAATCAGGCGTCAAGAAAGGGCTGACTGAAGGACCCCAGATTACCTCCTCCCAGAATCATTGTGCTGCAGAGCTACAGGGAAGTAACTAGACTGTGCGGGGGAAGCAAGGGAGGCTGCTCACTTTGTTACCAGATCAGAGGACTTATGGGCATCTGTGAGCTCCTTCAAATGAGCAGAGAGTTGCTTCCAGAATGAGTAATTATGAAATGAAGCATCTCTCTCACAAACAGATGGTCTTCCAAAGCAGGGGGCTCTCAGGTTCTAGAAGAGTGGCCAGTACTCAGAGTTATTGGTATTTTAAAGTATTAAATGGGGTAAGGCCATCCCCTCATCTTGCTTTGGTCTCTGCGTCCCACAGGTAGCCTGAGCTTGTTAAACTAGACAGCTGAGATCCACCAGTATGTGTAATTGTAGCTGAAATATAGAAAGCCAGACTGCAAGGAGACAGAGGGGGAAAGTCATGGCCATGTTACAGAGGCCACCAGGACCCACCCCCTCAGCCTCCCTGTCCACTCCGGTACCTTTGACTGCATGGCCCATAGTCATGTAGGAAATCCACTTGCCATCTTAGCTTCTGTCCAGAGGCCTCAGCATACCACAACCACTAGACTTGCTAGGCACTGACACCTAGCCACTACCCTTCTCATAGGTCGTATCCGAAACACTCCAGAAACTGACGAAGCTCTGATTGACCCCAACATCTTGTCCCTCAACATCCTCTCATCAGGATACGTCCATCCAGCCCAGGATGACCGGTGAGTACTCTAAGAAAGGTGGGAGGACCACAACCCCTGCTGACTAACTCCCACAAAGGTCAACCAACAGCCTACTATGGCCTCCACTGTCCCAGTCTTTCATGCCATGGCCAGCTCCAGGCCTACCTGCCCTCTTTCTGACACTGAAGTGAGGGGTGGCCCATGGGCTCCAAGTCTCTCTGCTCACTGGATTGCACGTCCCTCATCTCTGGTTTACACACTCATGCCATCCCATCACCTAACGGCCACCATGGGCTTAGAGCGTGAATTAAGTCCTGTCCCTGGGAGTTCATGGGTAGATAGTTCGTAGTATGGGGCAGGAGACTAACATGCAGGCCATGGTGCTAAGGACCACATTGGTATGGTGTCTGAACAGGTCTGAAGTCTCTGGCAGTTGTCCCAGAAATGGGTGGTGATAAAGAAGGTCATCCAGAGCTCCCAGAGTTGGCAGTCGAACAGCTTGGGTAGAGGGTGGCTGTGGGTCACCAGTTGTCACATGCTTCTCATCACTTTCCAAGCTCCAGATTGTCCCAGCTCCCATCCTTATCTGAACAGGAGAGGGAAGGGTAATGGAGCCCTAAGGTGTTCTTGGCAGCCCTGTGGGCTTTGCCAGGGTGCGTGGGTGTGACAGAGGCATTACAAAGTCTGCCAAGGGCCAGGCACTGCAAGAGTCATCCTGCCAGGAAGGATGCCCAACTGGACAAACTCACCTGGGACATCGACTTCCAAGGATTTGTAGTGATGATTAGCAGGGTCTGAGCCCCAGCCTGGCTCTTCCCCAGGAACTCAGCCTGGTACAGTGCCAAGGAGCCAAAAGCTAACCTGAGAGCTACAGCTAGAGCTATATGTGGAAAAACATTATTTGAGGGTGTGGCGCCCTTGGAGAGTCATGAGGGAGGATAACCCCCATGAGGGAGGGGTTGTCTGGCCCCAGAATCCTAGGCATAGCCTGTGTTCTTCCATCTGGCTCCTGAGTCCACTTCTTCACAGACAGCTGGGGAGGAGCCAGAAGAGGTCCTCCCTTCCCATAGGCATAGCGGGAGCCAGCCAAGGGCAGAGCAGGGCTGGGCAGCAGTCAGGACAGTGGACAGGACAGGACGGAGACCCTAGCACACACGTGCCTCTGATCCTCAGTCTATTTCTGGAGGTGTTTTCTTAGGAACATGGCATTCTGGGGGATAGGCTGGAGTTCACAGCAAGGACTAGGAGGGGAGCCAGACCACGACATGAACTGGGATCTAGAGCTTCCACTAGTCTTCCATCTCCTCTTGCTCTGCAAATGCAGCCTGCTGAGGCAGAGGGGCCTGCTACTTCTAATATGGGTGCTGCCCATGAGTGTGGACCACTATGCCTGGGCATGGGAGCTGAGGACCACAGAGGCAAGGGTGGAGGCTGGGATAGCCTGTCTGTCACTGAGTGCTAAAGAGATGGTTTGGGGTCTGGGAGTGACTCAACCCTCAACCTCTGACCATCCATTGCAAGCATTCTGGGAGGAAGGGTGAGTAGTGGGCTCAGAAGGTCCGTGGATAGGTCAGAGCCTCTGGGCTTCCCTTCTTAGTTGCCTATGTGGACTGAAGACCTTGTTGCTGGTGTCTTCCTGTCATCTCCCCACCAGCCCAGATGTTGAGGTGTCCTTGACTCCTGGCTAGGCAGAGGTGATTGGGAGGTCAAGACTCATTGTACCTAAGCTGGCAGAACGTTGGTTAAACAGGCTCAGCCATGGCACTGAACTGACTAGCTTCTGTCCTGTTCCCTGTCCAACCCTACATCTGGGCTGGAGGATGGAAGATATAATGGGAGCACAGATGTGGCCCCTCGCTTGGCTCCTGCCCTTGCTGCTCCTGCTGGTGCAACCCCAGCCCCCCTTACCCCCAGAAGAGTCTCAGGCACGCTCCTTAGCCCATGGCCTCCTTCCTAGGGCCCTCTGGGGCCAGCTTCCTGTTCCCTGGACATGGCTGACACCCTAGGAGCCTTTGCGGGCCAGGCTGCCCAGAGACCAGCCACTCCTCAGAGGTCGAGGCTTGGGTCTGGCCTAGCTCTGCCCAGGGCCTCAGGCTACCATGTGCTTTGCAACACCCAGGCCTCTTCCTGCTCCGTGGTCCCTGCTTCGCAGCCTCCCTGACCCCAAATGGGTCTGCCAGCCACAGGCAGCCCCCTGCTGCCGCTTGCTGCTGCTACCCCGCTGTCCTGCTGCCCACCCGCAGCCCTTCACTAACGTGTGGTTGTTTGTGTTTTGCAGGCAGTTTCTTGATTCGGACATACCTAGGTACCATTTCTGTCCCTCGGTTTGATTTCAGCCTCTACCTTCCCTCCTTCCCCGGTCACCTACACAACCCTGAACTTTTAATTTCCAGCTTTTTCAACTCATAACTTGCTCACCTTTCCTTCCTGTTTCTCCCTCCTTTTAATTTCATTTCCTTGGAATATCATTCTGGTTTTATTTTCACGTCCCTCCCCTAGCCCCATCTTCCTGGCTGAGTCTCTCCTGCCTCCTCTGGCCCTCTCTTCTGATTTCAGCTGCTTTTGTAGTTTTCTGCCTCTGTAGACACTGGCTGGCCTCCCGCTCCTCCCACCCCAGCCTTGCCTTCTATGCCAACCTCTAGCCTGGGCACCATTGGGTGCAGTTATCTCCTGCATGCAGGCTGGACAACCCGGCTACTGGGCTGCACCAGCTCACAAGGGCCAGCCACTCCCTGCAAGGGGCCATAGCAGGCAGAGCTGGGAGCACTGGGAAGGGGCAGACAGGACCCACTGCCAGGAGACTCGGGCTCCCATGTGCTCCACAGCTGCCCAGGAGCCCTTTCCAGGCCAAGTCAGGAAGAGGGGCATCCCTCTAGCTTTGCTGCCCCTGCCATGGCCTTGGCCTCGCTTTTTGAAAGTGACAGGCAGTAACTTCACGAGAAGACTAGCGGGCTTCTGAACATGGCTTGTATCCATTTCAGACTTGCTCTCAGCGTTGAGTCTTGGTAGGGGAGATTGCTGTAGCTTCCTTTCACCTGGCTTGAGGAAGTCCCCGCACACACTGACCTGTGATGGGGCTCAGTGACCACTGGAGAAGGACAACCTCCAAGTCTTGAGTCCATACTGGGTCTAGGAAGAATTTGGGGGCTTCTCTGAATGGGAAGCCAAGGTGTCACCTCTGGGCAGTTATAGGATGGTGACCAGAGCTTCATGGTGATCATCTGTCTCATAGGTCAGCTTTCTTAAAGTCATGAATGCTTAAACATTTAAGCTGTACCACCCAGACAGAGCTCTAGAGAGACTGGGCACAGCTAGGATTTCAGGTTGTGTCCTTGTTGGGTCTTAGTTGTAATCGTCAGTGCAGATAACATTCATTGGCTATCTTGCCTGGATACCTGGGAGTGTGGGCTCCAGGAGACCCTATGGGTGGAGCTGTAGCTCTCTGGAGCATATTCTCTGGGTCATGGGTGTGGGACACATCTGAGTTATTGACCAGATCTTTTTCACATGCTACTATGAGTCAAGAGCTGAGTGTCCCCTCCCTGGGTGACCTGGGGCTAAACGGGGCAGAAACTTCCTCATGAAACAGCTAAAGTAGTGGCCACACTCAAGCCGGGGACACAGCCCTGCCAAGTCTGAGCATTTCTGATTCTCTCTCCCTACCAAGATGAGCTCACTGAAAGAGGTGGCCTGTGGGCTGGCTCTGGAGGCAAGTAATCTATGTTCAAACCCATATAGAATTGGGCTCACATCTGCTAGTGGCTTTTGTGTGTTTGAGCGGTCTTCATGATTGGGCCAGAGAGCCCCAGCTATAAACCTCTAGAGCCCCCAGTAGACTTCTGGATAAGCAAGGGGACACTGGCACAGTGCAAAGGGGGGAATCCCGTCTCCTTCTCTTTGGGGTTTCTTCCTCAGCTCGCAGGTCTCACAAGCTCCTGCGTATGCACCTGGGTTTGACCTTCCTGTAACTGTCCCTCCTATTCTAAAAGTAAATTTGTTAGTAACAGGCCTGGGGCTTGGCCTCTTGGGAGGGAAAGGAGGAAGGAAGGAAGCAAGCAAGCAAAGAAGGGAGTGAATCAGTCCATAGTCTGTTCCACAGGGGGTCCACTGTGGTGGCCAATACTACCCACCATTGTGGTGAAGGGGAGAAACCCTATCCCATGTGATTCTGGGACCACACCGCTGAGCTAGAGGCAGCCTGACTGAGTCACTTGCTCTCTAAAGATGGACGACCGCCAAAACCTTCTGGGAATCAGTTCACCCCTGGGATAGGGAGTAGTGTTAGCTGTGATGAAACAGCTGATTCATGCAAAACTCTCAGCTCAGACCCAGCACTGAGTCTCCCATTTTTGTCACGGACAGTGATATTTGTGTGAAAATGCATAGCCCATGAGCAGATTCGTAGTTGTTATCCTAACAGCCGAGGAACCACACCAAGGATCCACCACTGTGGGTCACACACGGAGCCTTCAAGAGAGCCGTGGGCCTGTAGATGTGGACCAGTCATGGAATAAAGGCTGTCTTCCAGGGACAGAAGGCATTACCAGCTCTGGCTGCCTCTGCTGGGCTATGGCTCCAGAGTAGACACGCTCTGTTTTTATGGGTTCCGGTACATTCCCATGGTCTGTGAATCAGGATGCAACTGTCTGCAGCTACATAACCCCTTTTCAGCTCGTTTGCCAGCCCAGCTTCTCAGCCCACATCCTTGGCAGGCTTCACGCTCAACAGCACTTCCTTCTCTGGGATGCCCTCCTCACCTGCTTCTCTTGGATCTTCCCTTTAGGGAATACGTCTCCAGGTTAGACTTCAGGCTCTAACTTCATGGTTCCCCAAAGGATGGAACCCTTGAAGGAGCCATGATGACCTTGAAGAGTAAAGAAAGTAGGCCAGGATGTTCAGGGCCCAGTTAGAGAGGTGGAGAGCCACCATTAACCAACAGGGAGGGTTTGGAGTGCAGCCTGTTAAGGTGCCTGGTCCAGCCTCCCCAGGGTGAAGTGATGGCGACAGCAGCTCAGTGGTTGTGCTGGGAGAGGGTCCAGCTGCATGTGGCCACCACCATCTGGCCTGGGTCATCAGAGCCGGAGCTATGGGTGGGTGGGATCTGTGCTTGACTGTATATTGTGTCATACTCGGACCTTTAACATGGGATCTCCAAGGTCAGACTCAAGGTCATTCTCCTGCTCACAGTTTGCCAACAGTCTAAGCCCCATGAGGGAAGGAACTGCCCTATTGTAATCAGGGGATTAATGAGGGAGTCAGTGTCTGAGGTAGCTCCCTTGGAGGAACTCAGTCTCCCTTTCTAAGAAACAAACTTCCCAGGGCACTCCTGGGCTTCTGACCACAGTCTTGGGCCTTGAGTTTTATATTTAGATCCTCAGAAAATCCACTTACAATGATACCTACTTTGTTTTTGGCCTCTGTGGCTGGGATACCATTAAGATTTAAGGGTCAGAGACATTGGGGCAGTTTAAATACACTTTGATAACCATCAGCAGCAGGCAGAGAGCTTTGCCAAAGAGTGAAAGCATTTATTTACCAACGTGCATGGGAACTCACGTGTCATGTTCAGAGAGCATGAGGCAAGAGGAAGTTTTTTTTAAGGATTTTTTTTTTTTAATCACACCAGGTATTTTGAAACAGTAATCTTTAGCCACAGTGATCAATGCCAAGAGACGTCAGTAGTAGGTCAAATAGATACGCTGGGCAGCTATA
This sequence comes from Hylomyscus alleni, assembly GCA_019843855.1. Taxonomy (NCBI): domain Eukaryota; kingdom Metazoa; phylum Chordata; class Mammalia; order Rodentia; family Muridae; genus Hylomyscus; species Hylomyscus alleni. The sequence continues at coordinate 19,088 of JADRCC010016642.1, forward strand.
CTCGTAGCAGTACATGTGCAAGCTCATGGTTTTTCTGACCATCTCATGACAGTCACTTGCAGGCAATTTGTGGTGAGAAGCCTCCCTCCATGGCTTTATCCCTTGTCTGTCATATGTGACAAGAGGGGACAGTGTACTCTTCCTTTCACAGTATCACAGACAGTAAGACCTAGTGCTCTGTGGAGCTTGGTGTTCTCAACGCCCTTTGGAGGCCGGGCAAGAAGCGTATCTAGCTCTCTTTGGAAGTATCGTCAGCTTGACCTGGAGCTGGGCTCCCATTGCTGATCTAGTTCTTCTGGTCAGACTGGGAAAACGCATGTTCCTAATTTACAAATATGCAGTGGAATGGAATTACTTGCCTAGGTCCCTGCAGCCTGAATGTGATGGTGATGGAGGCAGACGGAGGAAGTACTCCACACCACCCATTGTCCTCTTTGTGGGCAACACTTATATAGTGAGTCTACAGTGCTCCTCATGTGAGTCGTCCTCCACCTGAGCACTGTGCTTGTTGTACCACAGGTCTGAATTTGGCTGTCCTGTTTGTAGGCCTGCAAGGGCAGTGTGTCCCCGGGGAAAGAAGAGAACCACCCAATAGGCCTCCTGATGTCTCTCCAGGTCAAGTGAGCCAGCTGGAGGCAGGATGTTGCCTGGAAGCCCAGGCTGTTACATATTTGGGCTCTGGTTATAGAAGGAGCCTTGTTGGCCACTCTTCTGAGGACCCTGTTCCACATTCTGCATGTTGCAGACTAGCCATTTCACATCCCTTCCATTAGAAGGGGGTCCAAGGGATGCCATGTCTATGGGGACACCAAAGGAATGTACACAGTAGATGGGGGTTCAGGTGGCACCAGAGGGGCAGTAGCAAGAGCAGTTAGTTCCTGTACTAGGCCTGCTTCCTAAGCTGTATTTGGGGATGATGGGCAGTGGAACAATAGCCAAGGCCATTTCTGGTCAGCTGAAATTCTATGCTCACAGGGAGACATCATTCAAGAATTTCTATTGCAACAGTCTGGAGTGAAGCTCAAGAATTCACATATTAACAGGTTCCTGAGTGGTATAGGGTTTAGCTGTTTGGACTGCCTTGTGACCAGATGCTATGGTCCACTGTGGGTTGGGAGAGGGTTGGGAGACTTGCATCTGGAGAAAGCCTCTTGCTGTACAAAGGCCTCCTGTCACAAGAAGCAGGAGGTGCATGTGTATACGCTGTCTCCTCTTCTTCTGAAGTCATTAGTTCAGTCATGAAGAACCCCTGTCAACATTACTTAGTTCTACTGGGAGCCACATCTCTAGACACTCTCTTTTCATCCTATGGATGCCTCACAGTGGGGCTTAAGTTTTGACCCAGGGATGCTGGGGTACCCATCTCCAAATTGGCTAAATGTCAGCTTGTAAGGAGTGAGAGGCTGTGTGGAGGAGGTACAGGCTTCCCCTGAGTACTTGATGCCCAGTGATCCAAAGTGGATCCGTACTCCATGTGGGGTGAGCTTCCACGGTGGCCTCCCCATTGTCTGTGACCTGGGCTCTCCTACCTAGGTCACCTTAACTTCTATAAATTCTTCTTTTCTACCTTATGGTTGATGGTAATTCATCATGGGTCCCACATAAAGACTTTCACGTTTACCAGCAGCAGTTCCTCTGCTTTCCCCATACTACCTTCAGCTTGCACACTCTTGGGCAGGGCAACTTCCCTCAGCCCGAAGGCTTAAAGGACACGAGGAAGCTCCAGATCCTCCATTCATTGAGGGACCACAGTCTGTGTTCCATGACCATGTAAGTCATGGCTGGTAGAAAGTAGAGGCTAGCTAATGCCCATGTGGACAGCAGATGACTTCTAAGTCCAGTGACCAACCTTCATTTGGAAGTGACTTGCAAGGAGCTTCATGGTTGTGTTGATCCTGTTTTGGTTGGCTGGAAGACGGCACAATGTTTGAAAAGGTTCAGTCCTGCCACAGGAAGTGGTCCAGATGGAGCCATACCTACCTCGAGTAGGCACCCCTTGCTCAAGCCTTCAAAGATATTCCAGCATTGCTGGAGTTTACAGAGTCCTCCATGCACTCAAGAGCCAATCTTGTCTCCTCTCATTTGGGCCTGGACTAAGGCCACTTTAAGCCCAGCTGGCAGAAACCACTAAATTTCCAGTAGTACCCCAGGTGAGCTTTGAGACTACACTGTTCTGGTCAGACTCATTCCTCTGGGTTTTCCACTCAGGGCAGAGAGGCAAGGATAGGTCTGGGGCTCAGTCCCTGATGGGGAGACTAAGCTGGGAAGGCTGTACTCTTTCCGAGAGCACAAAGGGGGTTCTGTCTACACAAACACACACACACACTCACCATTCAAGAACTTCAGGCCACTTCAGTGTCTTTGAAGACAAAGGATGATAGATATAGATGTGAAGTCCAAGCAAGATGTGACAGGGCTGGTCCTACCCCTACCCTGACATCATTGCAATGGTGACAACTGGCAAGGTCCAAGATGTCCCATGCTAACCCCAGGCGCTCCTTGGTCATGTGCTAACTCCTTGGTTCTGAAGGTCACCTTGTTGAAGTGGGGACAGTTACTGCCCTGTGTACCACAAGGGAACAGTGCAGAGGTATATAGCTGGCCCTTGTGGTCATGGTTGGAAGCAGCTTCATGAGAATATGGGGTATGCGTGGGGCCGGGATGGGGCTCCAGGGGGCCCCTCAGCAGCTGTGCTGGCCATGGAAGGACTGTTCTGTTCTGACGTCTCGCTCTCTTCTGTGTGTGTGCGTGTGTCCTGGCTGCGCCCTTAGCGTTTCCTTCGGAAATGACACTAGGTACAGGCACCATTCTCTCCTGCCCTCGCTTGCTCCACCCCCTCTATCTGTCCCTTCCCCTTCTCCTCCAGTGCTGCCTGCTCTTTGCCCTGTTCTGGTTTCCCGCTGTCTCCACTTGCCTTAGACCTCTCCTTAGTAATATGTGTCTGACAGTGGCCCTGTCCAGCCTGCTTTGTACCATGTCCCTGACCCATTGACCCCATATCCTATTCCCTGGACAGTGTCGTACAGGAAGAAAGGCAGCACCAGCCAATCTCTCACATGGCCAGGCACCTCGGGGAGCCTGCTGGTGCCCTTGAGAAGCCTGGCCATGAGGTAGTGGGAGAGTGCTGCCGCCTGGCCTGTGAACTGTGTGTCTGTGAGGATGCTTGGAGGGAGTGGGACTGTGGAGTGGCCATGCTATGAGCTGGGGAAAATTCCCTCCCTGGGGAACCCTGGATATTTAAAGAAAATGAAACATACTGTCACACAACAGCCATCTTCCAGAGTTGGGGCCTACAGGGATTGTAGTACAGGGGTCCCCATGATAGATGCAAAGTCCAGGGGCTCCTGGTAGCCACCCTGAACTCTTCTGGGCAAATCTGGGCCCTGCTGTCCAAGAGTCCCTGGAGACAGGAACGGAGGGAAGATCCTGAGGTTGTTATTCCCATGGAACCACTCTCAGGAGTCCGTGAGATGCTGCCACTCACAGGCCGCTGTTCCACTCCAAGCATCCTCCCCAAGGGCCTTTCCCTGGCAGCGTGAGTCTTAATGGAAGGGGTGGGCTGAGGAGGGCTTGGCCAACTCAGGGAGGTCCCTGGCGATGCCTCCTTGCTCAGACTTTGAGGGTAGGGCAGCTCTCCTCCCTTCCTCTGCCTTCCTCTCAGTCCACACCGGAGCAGAGGAAGCTGGGCTGCCAGGCAATGAATGGACCCTGCTTGGTCCCCAGTCTGAGCAAGAAGGGGTCTGCCCCTCTTGGTGCCACCCAAGCTTCTCAACCCATGACTCCAGTAATCTCCCTGCAGTTCTCCTCTCTCCATGTCTGTCTGCATGTTCCCATTCCCACTGAGAGCATCCCCACACGTTGTCTTTTACATCATCTGCTTTCTTCCAGGACCTTCTACCAGTTTGAAGCAGCCTGGGACAGTTCCATGCATAACTCCCTCCTGCTGAATCGTGTCACCCCTTACCGGGAGAAGATCTACATGACGCTCTCGGCCTACATTGAGGCAAGATACCCACACCTATAACACCTCCTATAGCTTGAGGGGCTTGCAAAGCGACAGGAAGGTCCATGGACCCCACTCTCTTCTCAGAGAATGCTTCAAGTCCTTGAGTAGACCCATATGCTTTCAATGGCACTGCTCAAAAGCAGCACACAACCTATATCTTTAGCGTATAGACTACAGGATGACTGCATCAGCAGCAGACATTGCATCAATAGAAGCCCCATTGCAAAGAGAAGCCCTTCACTGCCCCTCCTACCCTCAGATCTGCAATCACCAGGCCTATGGCTAGATGTGGGCTGTGGCCTTCTTCTGACGCACAGGGAAAGACTGGGATGTGCTTCTGTCTGGACACAGTAGCAAAGGAGGATTCTGGAGAAGGTGGGAGGCAGGCCATCTAAAGGGCACCACTTCTCCAAAGAGCCAAATCACTCTAGATAACAATTGTGGGATGCCTCGGGGGCAGTGATACAGCCTGGGAAATACTGGCAGGGCCCGGGCCCTGACCCCATATTCAGGGCATATCTGCTGTGAGATGCCTACCGTGCAGACATGGGAGTTAGCAAGCATCCAGAAGAAGGAATTCATATTCTTGTACTCAAATGTGAGAATAACTAAGCTCTGTCTTGATCGGCAGGAAGATTGCAGGCTGTGCCCTTGGTTACATAGCCAGGGAGCACAGTAGGTCTAGTGCCCTGCAGATCCTTGCTAGTCTCTGTCTTCAGCAATGGGGTGGGGAGAACACAACCCTGACTCCCTCCCCTAGGAATCCACTCAGGGTCAGGAGCAGGCATTAGCAGCCTTCAATGGCTCTTGTACCCTAATAAAGATAGGGATAGATGGACATTGAACCTGGTTAAGCTGAGGCCCAGGCACTCCGGACCACTCTATGCCCATAACCTCTGTCATGTAATGTAGATGGAGAACTGCACCCAGCCAGCTGTCATCACCAAGGACTTCTGCATGGTTTTCTACTCCCGTGACGCCAAGCTACCCGCCTCACGCTCCATTCGCAACCTGTTTGGCAGTGGGAGCCTGCGGGCCACAGAAGGGTGAGCTCACTAGAGCGGGCAGAGGAGGGGGCCTGTGTATCAAAGAGAGGGACTCACCAAGGGGATAGGAGAGGACTGCCTCTTCCCATCCCGAGCTTATCAAGAACTATGTTGGACTCAAATGCAGCCTTGGGTGTTCCCCCCCTCTGCCCCAGTGACTGTCACTCCTGTGTAAAGAAGCCCTTAGCTCCATAGCACAGACTGATATGGTGGGGATCAACCTACTACCCAGGCCCCTGTCTTCAGTTGCCCCTGCTGGTCAGTGCAATGCATATAGAGGACATTCATTATGTCAAGCAGACATGAGGGAACACACTCTTCTCCATGGGAAGTGGAAAGACCTGTAGACACCAAACTCCCCATGGGTGCCCTGTACTCCCACCCCAGGAATTTCTGCCCTTGGGACTGCTTATAGCACACAGGAGAAGCAGGATGGATGTGTGGGGGTGGGGCGGGTAGTAGAGGACTGTGGCGCAGCTTCAAGTGGGATGTGAGTTAAGTGGCTTTGCCGGACACTGGATCCATCCTCTTCTTTTCTTGCCCCTTCCTGAAGCTTCCGTGGTAGGGAGTGGGCTAGAGCCACGGGAGAAGTGCGGCCCTCTGCAGCTCAGGGCAGGCCACACTGGCCACAGCTGAAAGCAAAGCCCTTGGGGACCAGGATCCAGTGGCCAGCAAGGTCCATCTCTATGAGAGGGCTGTGATGTGACCTTGGTGGGACTGGTGTCATAGGACTAGGAGTGGGGGGG
>JADRCC010016818.1:0-12105 GCA_019843855.1 Hylomyscus alleni
TCTATCTATCTATCTATCTATCTATCTATCTATCTATCATTTCTCTAACATCTAGCTATCTCTCCTTTATCTCAAAATGGGAGTCTAATTTTCCAGCTCTTGTTACTTATTCTGGAACTCAGTATGTAGACCAGGAGAACGTAGAACATGTGGTATTGTTTCCATCTCAGTTACTCATGAGTTAAGATATGCACATGTGTTGCCACATCAGCAAGAAGCCAAACATAGACAGACAGACACCACTTTTAATCAACTGGTGAGCTACAGAACTAAAATGAATATTTCCTATTATACATGTTTTGTGAAGTATATACTGAGGAAGTTTGTTTACTGTTTTCCTGAATTTCTAATCAAGTGATATAATACATAATAATTTTAACCTATAGCTTCATCTATAAGTAAAATTCATATCTTAATTTTTAATTATATCATATATCATATAAGAAAGCACCACATAAAGGTATTGACCTTCTTGGCATCAACAATAGTTGATGTTTGGTATTGAGGTTTGGTATCTGCAGATGGGATTGATCCCTAGGTGGGGTGGTCTCTGGATGGCCTTTCCTTTCCTTCAGTCTTTGTTCCATTTTTTTGTCTTTGTCTCTCCTTTGGATAGGAACATTTCTGTGTTTAAAATTTTGAGATGCATAGGTGGCCCCATCGCTCAACTGGGGACCTATCTTCTAGAATTGATCTCCCTCTCCATTCCCATTTCTTGGGTATTTCAGCTAAATTCATCTCCATTGGCTCATGGGAGTCTCTCACTTCCCTGGAGTGTGGGGCTGGTTGCTTCCTTCCTTCCTTTCTTTCTCTCTTTCTTTCATTCGTTCTTCTTTATTTTGTTTCAAAAAGCTTTGTTTTTACTTGGTCAGTTTGAATTTCCTATAACACAAAATCACAAACAAATCTATGAGAAAATGATTTCTCTCAGGCCAGAAATGGGAAGCCCAATATTAAGAACCAGCAGTCATCTGGCATGGTACTCCTACAGTATCATCCCACAAAACGAAGCCAAAGATGATCACTAAACCTGAAGGGAATGAACTTACGTGTGTAACAAGCCCACTTCTGCAGCAACTCATCAACTCCCATCAGATCAACAACAGTTTATTAAATAGTATAGGAACACCTACCCCTGGCCCACACATAGAACTTAATCACCCATCAGGCACTATCTGCTAGCACAGTTGAATCAATGATTTCAATTTTCACTGAGTGAATTTTAGGGAAGAAATGCAGTCTCATAGTTGATATAATCTAGTGAGCTGAACATCTAAAGAAGACAAACATATAAAAATGGGAAGTAGTCCTGATCAATCTGTCATTAACTAATCCTATCCTAGGGACTCAGGATGAAGCCTTCATTTCTCTTGGTTTTTAAGTATGGGATAAATTTACACTACTTCCTCTCCTGGGTCTTACTAATGTCTGGTCAGTTTTCTCAATCCCATAATCATTTGAGATAATCTGTAATGACTATACATATCATATATATATCATATATATATATCATATATATATATATGATATATATATCATTAAAATATATACGTATGAGTATTTTGTTTATTTATACATATATCCTGTTTCTTGCTACAATGACTAATAGCATGCTCAGTTTAAGAGATAAAGAAATGAATAGCAAAGAGATATCACAAGATGTTGGCTGAGTTGGTTATCTGTCCTTCAGATGACACATTTGATGTTTTGCCTCCATTCTAAATACTTGGTTATGTTTTAGGTAGGGATGTTTCCTTATCTTGTCTGGATATTCACAGAACTTTCATCCATGCTTCGGTTCACTCTCAAACTCTACAGTTTATTTTATATCCAACATCTATAATTATCACTTTAAAAGATAACTCAAATTATATCATTCTTTAGCTAAAGATCAACCAATTATACCCCCCATTCAGAATAAAATCCAGGTTTTACATATACAGGTTTAAGTCTATATAACATATCTTAGAAGCTCTGTGTCATCTTATGCTTTCTCTTTTTTCCCTTTCTTCTCTATTTCTGTTATCCTTCTGCCCTGTGTTCTCTTAAACTCACTGATGCAAAAACTATACAGTTTGTGATCCATGCTTCTGCTGACTATAAAGGGCAAGGAAGCTACTTTTGCCATGATATTGACTGCAGCTCACAGTTGAGAAAGAGAAACATAGAAGGCCCTTGAGACAATCACCAACCCTACCCCTACCCCCAAAAGTAACAGCTGGGACAGAAAGTCATCAAAGTGAAATTTTAGAAATTGTGAATAAGGATGCTGAAGTGTAGCTGTCCATAACTGATGACTTCTGACAAAAGTACAGGTGAGGGAAAACTCAGTTTTATCTAAGGGCCTAGCCACAGGGAGTTTGACCATGCTCCAATGAGTATACGGGCAACACTAATTAGACTTGCATTTTTCTTCTTTTTTTTTTCTGGGATCGTGTACTGGCTGGTTTTGTGTGTCAACTTGACACAGGCTGGAGTTATCACAGAGAAGGGAGCTTCAGTTGGGGAAATGCCTCCATGAGATCCAGCTGTGGGACATTTTCTCAATTAGTGATCAAGTGGGTAGTGCCCCTGGTGGGTGGTGCCATTCCTGGGCTGGAAGTCTTGGGTTCTATAAGAGAGCAGGTTGAGCAAGCCAGGGGAAGCAAGCCAGCAAGGAACACCTCTCTATGGCCTCTGCATCAGCTCCTGCTCCCTGACCTGCTTGAGTTCCAGCCCTGACTTCCTTTGGTGATCAACAGCAGTGTGGAAGTGTAAGCTCAATAAACCCTTTCTTCCTCAACTTGCTTCATGGTCATGATGGATGTTTGTGCAGGAATAGAAACCCTGCCTAAGACAGATGGTGATCATAGGGGGTGAACAGACCTAAGATGATTGAAGAGTGTGCTCAGGGTTCCTGATATGAAGTTCTCAAATAATCAATAAAAACATCATAAGAAAAAGTACTTTGAATTTTTTTATGTACTTGATGTTTTTGTTCTGACATGAAACACTCATAACAGCAAATACTTATTTCAATGTTCTGTCCTCAGCTCCATCAACAATCCAGCATATTGTGGATGCGCCACAAATACCTGCTTTGCAAGTAAATACAAGAGAGCAAAGCTGTTTATAGTACTCAATTCATTAGTTGAGGTCATAAGCCACTAAGATTGTTTAAATTCATATTTTCCTTTCCCTGAAAAATTAGTAGATATAACTATATTAAAAATCAAAACAAACAAACAAACAACAACAGCCCTGACTATGAGCAAAGAGGCATGTTGGTGGTGGCCTAGCAGCCAGGGGTCTTAGTATTCACCATAACTTGATGTGTGACTTGATTGCCCAAGCTGTTTTATTCCTAAGATGCATAAAAATCAAATCAAATCCAGGCAGCGCAGTGAGGGCGGAGGAAGACAAAGATCTGTGAATCATCATACCACTCATAGTTCTGCCCTCAGGCATATATGGGACATAAACACAGAGTCCCACCTACCATCCTGAAGTGCAGGGATGGAAGAGGAAGATAGACCACCATGTCAACACCAGGTCTGACCTCAAGTACAATACACAAGCAGGCCATGAACACCTGCTTTCCACACCACATCACAAAGCATAGGCAGAGGATGTCTGGCCTGTGCCCACTAGCTGTGTGGACAGACTTCAATGGGAGCCTCCACAATGTGATAGTTAAATGAGGGAGAAAGAAGTGGTACACCTTGATTATTATGAGGAGAGATAAAATTGGAGATGAGGGTAAAGAGGAGTAGACTACTGTGAACAGCCAGCCCTTCAACATGGGGTCATGGTAAGATTCCAGCCCAAGTTATCACTGAGGGTCATGTCTGGGTCAGGTATCAGTGTCAATGTCCTCCGTGACTAATATTACCACTAGAGAACATGGGGACATACCTGGTCAGGGTAGCTGCTAGGGACCACATGGGTATCCAGAGGCTGTGCAGAACTGCCCCATCACTCACTGACTTTGGTGTTCTGGATAGCTGACCCCATGTCTCAATAACAGCAGCACTCAGGAGAGAAAATATTGCCCCTCACCCAGGCAACACAATGGAGCTGGCCATGATGACATTGGTGTGGGTGGGTTAGCCCAGAGGGCATGAGTGGGGGAATGATGAGCCTGCCACACTTTTGCTATGAGATATCTTGGGAGCAGAGGAGATGCCTCCCATCCCTCCAACCCTGACCCCTTGTAACCTCTGGCAGTCTGGAAATCTGTCTACAGGGTGTTGAGGGCAGAAGAGCTATCACTGCCCCTCACCAATTATGGCACTTGAAAGAGCTGGCCTTACAAGGCCACCTCATTTGGACAGGATAAAATAGATGATCTTTGTAGTGGGAGCACAGGAGAGCCAGCATGTTTTAGAGAGCATGTGAAAGCTTGCCCTGCCACTCATCTGTCATGAAGTGATGTGGGTGAAGGGATAATGCCTTCATTCCCCTCACCCCTTCCACCTGTGGCAGGTGGGAAAGCTGATCCTTTCATGAGACAGGGTAGTTGTCCACGCCCCTCATTAGCTGTAGCACTTGGGATAGAGGGCTCCAAACCTCACCTCACCTAGGCAGCACATTAAGGCAAGGAGGCATAGGTGAGAGTATGTGAGAGCACTATATGCCTAACACCTGCTGAATCTGCCATGAGGTGGCCAGGGTGTCCGGGTGATACCCTTCCCCTCTTGTCCCTCAGCACTTGTGGAAGTAGGGAGAGTTGGCCCTGGGTTCATGGAGTGAATGAATTAGACCTGTATCTCCCTGGCAGAGTGAGCCCTGCACCTCACCCGGGCCCTGATGTCAATGATATCTTAGGTCGCCTAGCTGGAGTAGTCCTTGTGCTGTGCATAAGGGAGAGTTGACATGCTGACCAGCTTGACTGACACCCAGGCCCATATCCAGGGCTCTGAGTTAGACGGTCCTAAAATCTATATCATCTGCATACTGTTGGGATGCTTGAAAGAGCCAGTTCAGTTGTACTGATCCATAGCTGCAGGATCTCCATGTCACAGGTCAACAACAGGATGACCCAGAGAAAGAAGTTAAGGTGAGGGTTCAATACTGATGGTGTCACAGAAGCCAGAGATCCTGAACCAAACCAATGGTTCATTTTAATGAACATTTGCAAGTAAAGATGTGTGGACAGAGGGATACATTGTGGGACACACTGTGATGTACTACAGCTTCCTTAATGAGATGTTTTCTATGCTGTGTGTGTGTATGTGTGTGTGTGTGTGCTTTATTTTGAGGGGGAGCTGCAAATGTATAGATATGAGAAGATGAGGAGATGAATGGGAATGGAGTACATGATGTGACACTCACAATGAGTCAATAAAATGTTTACGGCTGTCTCCTGAGAGGCTCTGCAGAGCCTGACAAATACAGATGTGGATGCTTGCTGCCACGCATTGGACTGAGCATGAGAACTCCAATGGAGGAGTTAGAGAAAGGGCTGAAGGAGCTGAAGGGATTTGCAACCCCATAGGACAAACAACAATGTCACCCAACCAGACCCCACAGAGATCTGAGGGACTAGACCACCAACCAAAGAGGACACATGGCTACAGCTGCATATTTGGCAGAAGATGGCCTTATCTGGTGTCAGTAGGAAAGGCCTTTTCTCCTGTGAAATCTCGATGCCCCAATTTATGGGAACGCCAGGGTGGTGAGGTGGAAGTGGGTGTGTGTGGGCACACCCTCATAGTAGCAGGAGGAGGGAGGATAGGATAGGGGGTTTCCAGAGAGGAAACCAGGAAAGGGGATAATATTTGAAATGTAATAAATAAATAAAATCCAAAGTAGAACATTTTATAAGGTTTTTTGGAGAATCATAAGCCTGGAACTCTTGTCAAGATATAAAATTCTCACTCAACTCTAACTACTGGGTCAGCCTTTTCTGTTTCTTTACGTTTCAAAGAATCCCAGAAAAAAATGATAGTGTCTAATTACCATCGTATTTGCTGTTCTTGTCCTTACAAGAAGCTGCAAACCCCCTCCCTACGCACATCTTTGTTCTGTGGACTGCATCCAGCCACGGGGACATGCAGTTACTGCTTTTGTGCACAGAGTTCTGTACTGCTCTCTTGAGACTTAGCCCCTAGGGAGCTGGAAAGGCCTCAGATCCAGTGATGAAACCAGCGATGTGTTGTTACTTTCCCGAGACTCTTTATCTTTTTCTCTGGTGGTGACCACCTGTTGTGTGACAAAACTTTTCCTGAGGACACAAAACACACAAGTCTTCTCGTCCCAGATAGGGAGCCCCCAACAAACAAAAGTACGGGTAGCGCCAAAGTCAACTTGATGATCTGTGAGTTCCAGTGGGGTTGTGTACAGAAATATGGGTAAGGGTTACGTACAGGAGGAGAAATGACTCAAAGGCAGCTGAATCAATAAAGTCTCAGGATCTCCTTTACAGCTTTGTTCTTTTCGGAGCATTATATTCAGCTTAACTCTATTTCATTTCATAGAGACTCCCAGCCACTATTGCTTACTCTGGTGGCAGGGTTGGGGGCTTAGCGATCAAGAGTTGGGGTGCAGTGAATCCTGTCCATTTCAGGAATATCTCTGAAGCTATTTTGAGTCTTTTACCTTCCGGCTTAAGGAACTTCCTGCAGGATGTCATGTTTCTGTCTTAGAGAAACCTTACAGGGCATAGCCTCACCCACCTTCTCCACTGTGTTCTTTCTAGTTGATGGCTAATATCTGTTATCAGCCTTACCATTTCTCACCTAAAATAATGTGAATGGCCTGCTGGTCCCCAGACTGTCTTAGTCTCTGATAATTCCTGTATTCTCATTGCTAAAAATATATGTGAACTTCTCTAAAAGCACTAAAGTGCTATTTTCTATGGCTTTCTTTTGTCTTCTCCTTATAGCCTTTAGGATAAAATTCAAACACCAAGGCATATCGAAGCTTGCTCATGACCTTGTCTGCCAAACTCTGCACGTTACCCCCCTCAATTCATGAATTCTTATGTCCAGCCAAGCTTTGCTAGGACTGTGCTTGATAGTGCCGTGCTCAACTCTATGCAGAACGTCTTACCACATATCCAGCCCTTGTACTGTAATTTCTTTTTCACTATTCAAATTTGAAATAAGAGCTGGGACTGTAACTCAGTTGCCTAAGCACTTGCCTAGTGTGCATGAAGGGCTGAGTTCCTTACCCATCACTGCATAATCTGGATGTGGCATGGCAAGCCAAAGGTGAAGAAAAAAGAGCAGGAGTTCCAGGTTATCCTCAGAAGTGTGGTATATTTGAGGCCAATGCCAAATGAGACCCTGCCAAAACAATGAAAAGCAACAAAATTTTCATATACAAATAAGTCATTATTTTCCTTGGTATTTTTTTGCTTCCTTCCTTCATTCTGACTCCAGGAGCAGTTGTGAAAACTCTGAACATTTTAGCCCATAATTAGTAAAGTCAAGGCATAGTTATATGTTCATGTCATGTGAACCATCTGCAGTTAGCTTACTGTTTGCAAACTTCGAAGGCTTATAGACATGTATCTTCCTATTGCCCATCACATACGCATGCCAGGCTCAGATGACCTTGGAAGGTGCTGTCTCTTCTGCCAATTTAAAATTATATTTGCTAGCTTATCATCTCCCACCATCTTCAAAAATGTTATCAGGAAAAATTTAACCCCTTTGAGATGAAAACACACATACTTTTGTAATCTACTTTACCATTTATGAATAGCATCTTAGTTGGTGCTCAAGAGCAAAACAATTGGTGTTTAAGCTCTCTGAGTTGTCTATAATTTAGTATAACTTTTTGAGAATAATAATTTAGCTTAATTTAATTCCATGGTAACAAACCTATAACTGGTGGCTAAATCTTCATTTTTATTTCTAAGAATTTTTTTCTACACAGGGACCCTTTTGTTTTCTTGCAGTCTGTGAGTACTTCTGACAGAGCTTAGCCCCAGCCAATCTCAAAGATGGACCTGTTATCTGCTGGATGAAAATGCCTTTTTATCTATGAATCTCCATCTTCTTGCTACGGTACACAGAGATGTTGGTCTATATGTTTTTCTGCCACCTGTGTAGAGATTTTTCCCAAACATGTGCTGTATTTAACTCTGTCATGTGCTCATCACTAAAAGGGTCTTCCTGAATACAGCCTCTGATCAAGACATATTGGTTCACTTTAGCCTGAAATCTCCTGCAGAATGGACAGAAACTTTAGCTGTCTTGAAAGTACAAAGAATGATATTTGGTAGTGTATGTTATCATTGAATATACAGTAAAGACAATATAAACTCTAAGCATTTAAAGGCTGTCATTTATGGGATGTGAACAAAATTAATGCAGTGTAAAGACAAAGATTCAGCCGGGCGGTGGTGGCACAGGCCTTCAATCCCAGCACTTGGGAGGCAGAGGCAGGTGGATTTCTGAGTTTGAGGCCAGCCTGGTCTACAGAGTGAGTTCCAGGACAGGCAGGGCTATACAGAGAAACCCTGTCTTGAAAATCCCCCCCCCAAAAAAAGACAAATATTCAGTTAGGTAGTATTGAAATAAAGAAGCCAGGTATAGTAGAACAAAGAGAGCATTTAATACATAGTGATGAAGGGCAATAAATGGAATTTCATCTCTATTTTTTACCTATCTTTGAGCCTACTAGCCAAAACAAAAAGATAAAAGTTTAAAACAGTATTTAATGCTTGATATTGGACTATGGGTTTAGATTGCTTGGCCTCAAACTACAGCTCTTTCTGTTCCTAACCTGTTTGTATTCACATATGAACAGACATGGTACTCTGTACAACAGGGAAAACTATGGTGAGTTAAAAGATATAATGCAAATCAAACTCTACAAGGTACATAAGAATAGTTAGTTGTTATTAGTTTTATTCCTATCATTGACTCTCTAAAGTACATTGATAACCAAGAACAAGCTGCTTTGTGAATTATAATATACTTGGGCATTTTGAAAATATCTCATGAATTGCAATATTCTTTAAGGAATCTGAAAAGCGGCAGGAGCTCAGCATTTATTATTTATAGATCTCATTTTCCTAAGCAGCCTTAATCTGTCCTACTTAAAAATCTCATATATGATATTCTCCTAATTACATACATTGTTAAGGGGGAAAAGCAAGCCATATTTCTTTACTGTCATTTAATGAAATTAAACCAATCAATCAATAAATCTCATCTTCTGTTGTATAATACCTTGCAAGCCAGCAGATTGCTATATGAAGTGAGTCCTGGGACAATGCTGAGTGTATGGTCCCTTCAGGTTACAGCATCCCACTTCTTAAGCACTTAATCCATAAAGCCTAGAACATGGTGGAATGCTTTTATTAACCATCATTTTGGTCAGGGAAAGAGAGAATAAAAGATTTTCCTTTGTGGGTATGACTTGAGTGGTTTTGAATTGCCAGCTTATGAACAGTGATAATGCAATAGCTCATAAGCTCATCTTATTTGGTCCCTTGTTTAGATTGCAACTCTGAGCTATTTAGTTGCTATGGTGACAGTAACAATAAGGGCAGATTGGAAAGATATAACATCTTATTGGGGATTTTTTGTTGTTGTTGAAATGGTAAAATACATTTCATATTGCACTATTAGACAAGGTACTGAGTTATACAAATTTTAATCATCATGACTTACTTTCTCTGTACACATTGTTGAGGAGGCTACTTAAGACTACAGTCACTAAAACTTGACTTCAGATTTAACAATCTTAAAATTACCAAGTCTCCACCAAATGGGATTTATCTGAAAGCAATTATTAGGTATATGAATTATTATAAAAGAAGAAATAAGCCAAATATCTTAGAGCCAACTTAAGATGTTTGAGCAAATACAAAGTTGATAGCATAATTTAATGACAATCAAATTGAAAATCAGGAAAACTACTAGAATTCAGGAAATAAGTAAATTATGAGGACTTATTTCCTTTGAATTCTCTGATCCCATCTGGAACAAGGTGTGAGTGGAGAGTGACTTAATTGTCCAGAGGCAAATGCCTTTTGGAGTCAAAGGAAATATAATATTCTGTGCATAATTTGGTCTACAAAATTTTTGACATTTTTATATTGTTCACAATAAAGGCATTGTCAAAAAACCAGGTACTTAAACTCCTACAACCTTATGGATATATTTAGAATAGAATGGAATAAAAACTTGGTAATATATCAATATGCACAGCTGGAAAGCAGATGTTCAATTCAATGATCTAATTACTTGAGAAAAGTATTAAACCTGTAATTCACATGAAAAAAAAAATCCCCATAATTTATTATCCCCATTTTTGGCTCTTTCTTCTAAATTAACTCTAGAAATATTATTTCTGTTACTGTTGTTGTTGTTGTTGTTGTTGTTGTTATTGTTTTTGTTGAAACCAATTAAACACCCAGGGAAGTTTGACTGTGTATACTATATTAGCTGAGTGCCAAGAAATGCCCAAGGCATCTGTCAATCATATTAAACTGTGAGTTAGGAGTTGTTTACTGTACCAGGAAATGAAGTGATGAATGTGTATAACTACTAATATATGAGACATAGTATTGGATATATGAATTTTAACCAGATTTTCATTCATCTACTAGAGGTCCAAGGCAGTTTTAACAGGGTCAACATTATCAGATAATCATTCAACATTCTCTACCCCATCTGTCCTTAGGATTAGCAACTTTGCATTTAAAAGTATACATAGTTTATGCATACAAGACAGGGGAACTATCAGGTTTCCGTGAAGGCCCATTTTTGTGATTATAGGAAAGAAACTCAAAACTTCCAAAATATCTTCACCTCAGCCGAATTATTTGGATGAACCACAGCAAGAATGAAGTATTTCTAATTCAGTGAGTCTGAAAAAGTCTACCTCACAGAGGGTTTATCAGCCCTGTTAAAAACTGAGACCGTATGTGTTGGCACTATTCGATGTTACATAGTTACTTTAGGAAAATATTACATGACTTCTTAGCCTGTGATTTACTAACAGGATTTCCTTAAGGGTCATGTTGGAGAACAAAACTGCCCTGTAGTGCTACAACCACTTAGTGACATGCCCAAAGGAGCTAGCAAAGAAAATTCCAATTCTAAAAGTACCTCTTAAGCATGAGTACTGCATCCCTAGCCAGAGGGAAAGGATCCCTTTTCTCATCGTCTCTTATTAAAAACAAAAATTAAATGCCTGTGAATTGGTGCTCTATGAGTCTAGCGATGTCATATCCCTGAACACATAATTAGATAATTACATTTCAGACAAAAGAGTTGCCTAGTAATTCACAACATAAATTTCAGCTAGGGAATAGAAATTGATACATGAAATATATATCAATACAAATATAAATACATTCATGTGTGCTCTGCGCAGACTTAAGCTATTAAGGGTCATTAAAAACACGGGAGCAAAGTGCTCCTGGGGATTAAACTCTAAGAGCCCTCTTTATAATCAGAAGGCAGCTAATCCCTACTCACCTATTGGAATGCTTAGCCTTCCCAGTATAATATTAACTATTACTTCTATTTGTGATGTTACATGAACATGCAAATATTGGCAAAAGTGCCATTCCCCTGAAGATCTTGGAAAGCTCTCAGATTTAATAGACTTACAAAAAGATAAAAGAAAAAGAAGAAACTATAGTGTGGATCTTTTAAAGATATTAACTCCAGGTTAAATTTATTAACTCATGTATAGCAGTCACCTCTCATGCCCTTGACCTTCTCTTTAATAATTCCTTGCTGTTCTCATAGTCTGCTTTCCTCCTTAAAGCTAGAGCAGTAGTTTCTAAGACTCAATTAGTCATTTTTCATATACTAGACCTGTAAATTCTATAAATGTAGGCAATTTTTAGCATTTCTATTTAACTTGCAGTGTGTATGTGTGTGTATGTGTGTGTTTTATGTGCACTCGCATGTGCATGCTTGTGTGTAATATGAGTATGTATATATATATATTACAAGACACGTGATAAATACCATGACATTTCATGAATAGACACAAAGAGAATTTCTTTCAATCATCTTTCTAAATATGTATTCAAATATACTAAGAAAAAA
The DNA here is from genome assembly GCA_019843855.1 of Hylomyscus alleni. Taxonomy (NCBI): domain Eukaryota; kingdom Metazoa; phylum Chordata; class Mammalia; order Rodentia; family Muridae; genus Hylomyscus; species Hylomyscus alleni. The sequence goes on from JADRCC010016818.1 coordinate 12,006, forward strand.
TCATATTATCTCTAAACACAACAGTCAAATGTTTTTAATAATGACTTTATACATTATTAACATACAAAGTTAATAAGAAATATTTTCTTCTTGTAGTTTC
>JADRCC010017463.1:0-11206 GCA_019843855.1 Hylomyscus alleni
GGGGGAGGAGGGGGAGGAGGGGGAGGAGGAGGGAGAGGAGGGGGAGGAGGAGGAGAAGGAGGGGGAGGAAAAGAAAGAGGAGGAGGAGGAGGAGGGGAGGGGGAGGAGAGGAAAGGGAGGACAGAAGAGGATTCTTGCATGAGCCAGTCTCTAGCTGATAAAGATAGTTGGTATCCGCTGTCAGGGCTTTCAGGGCAGATCACATCCCTTCTGTCCAGCCTCCCTGGAGATGCCCACTCAGACACAGCCAGACTATGCTGCTTCACGATGCAATCAAGCCAACAGCTAGAATGGATCACTACAAAGATATATACGTGACTGTTCTAAAATTCAAAATACCTAGTCTATGAAAGGCCACCTTGAGACAAGTAGCTGGCTGGAAGAAAATGCTCACACAAGAGAAAACTGTATGGTCCTTTCAAAATTTGAAATCATGACCTCAAATTCATCACGAGACACCCCAAGACCAAGTTCTCAGCACAAAGGAGATGTATTTGTCCCAGAGACACGATGGGTAGGGAATAAGAGACAAAGACAGGTGATAGAAGATGAGGGAGAAGGGGAAGGGCACAAGAGAGAGGGGGCAGGGAAATTTGTCCCAGAGGTGGGAGGCAAAGGAGACAGATACGGCCCACAGGCAAATGGCCGTTTATAAAGGTAGAAGAGGAAATGCTGTGTTAAGATGAGGTGTTTAATTTTGATTGGACAGGTTAATGAGGGTAGTCAAAGGGGAGATTTTGATCGCTGGACTTCAGCACTTTATTAACTGGACCTTGGTAGTCAGCCTCAGCCTCAGGAGAAGGAAGTGGGTAGACCTTCGTGACTATCTTTAAGAAGGAGATGAGGGCTGGGGGCAGGGTGTCGGGGGGGGTGCTGAGGAGGGGCCACAGGAGCAGGGTGTAAAGTAAATAAATAAAAAGTTTTAAAAAGACCTCATGTTATTTTGTTTTGTTTTTGTAGACAATACATTGCCTTGAGAGAAAGTGTATTTAAAAATGGTATAAAGACTATCCCGGGGGAGAAAACAGGAAAATCAAATATGAAAGGAACCGAAAGAGAGCCACCCAGATCTGACAAGATACTTTATGTGTATACAGCTTTAGGACACATATTTCGTCTGCTCCCAGGAGATAGGAAGTTGAAGGCTTCTTGGTGTTAGTTTAGAAGTTAACCCTCAATGTGAACGACTGAGATTCAACAATGCTTTTGGTAAGATCATTCTCTTGACTTTAATTCATTTTAGAATAATACTTTTATCTGTCCGTTGTAAATGCCATATTGATCTGAGAGTGAGAAGGATTATAAAGCAGTCAGTACTTGCTAAGCATTCGTAACAAACCAAAATAAATCTATGTTCTTATATGGATTAAAACATTGCTTCCCTGCTCAGATAATTACAGAGATATTCTGCAAACCCCATTCAGAATCACTTATCCCCAATATAAACAAATCATATTAGTCTGTTTTATTTTTATGCTCTAAAATCTATTATTCTGTAGTATGTTATTATACCGAAATGACTAAGGATATTTATAAAATTGTAATCTTTAGCCCTGGGAGTAAAATTGGTAGAATACTCCTCCTAAGAATCCTGAAGACTCTTTTCAACCTGATCAGTCCAAAAGGATAAGGCCAGGTAACTGGGAATCAAAGGTTTGCCTCTGGAGGCTGTAAGGTCTAGAGCAAGCATGCAGCCCCCGGAAGAAGTAAATGTATAGGAAACAACACAGAACTCCCCTGGAAAGGGTCCCTGGGATTATTTCACAGGCCATGAGCAGCACAGGCCATGGGCATCACAGGCCGTGGGAAGGCTCGTTGGGCTGGAAGAATGAAGACAGGTCTTCTACCGTTTGCCGTATGGGGGGCGACTCTGAGTCTAGAAGAGGCAGGTCAGCCAGGGAGCACGGAGGAGCAGGTCAGTAGTATAGGAAAGTACAAGCACACCAACTTCCGGGAGCACTGATGGCATAGCCCATTTGGGTGCCACAGGACATGGACCCTGTGGTGCCAATGTCCAGGTGCCAGAAGGTAACTGGCTGCAAATCAAGGGAGGCCAAGAACAGAAGTGTTAGCTTAGGGTATATTCTTGATTTCATTTCCCTCCTATGGATCTTGTCCTTGCCACCGAAACAGTCAGCAAAGAAATCTCAGGGGGCAACTCTTCTAACGAACCTTCTCTTTTCTGGATGTAGGGAATAAGTTTTCCCTACAGTAGACATTCCCCTACCAATCAGGCTTTGATGGCTTTGATGCAACCTTGCCGGGCAGCTTACCAGAGTCCTCATTTACTTTAGGACCAGCTCAGGATTTTATTAAGGAGATTGTAAATTTTTGTTTGTGTGAATCATGCATGTAGAAAGAAGTGTGATCCTTCAATGTGACATCCAGAAGATAAAACACCTCACTTTGAGCGTCTCATTTCAATGCAGTTTCTAGGAAGGCAACGCAGACACTGTGAGCAACCGTGTCTGACATTTCAGGCAGACTACAAGGACACAACCCTGGAGGGGTGAGCTGGAGAAAGAGAGTCTTCCATGGCTCAAGGAGATGACAAGATCCAATTCTGTCCTTTTCTAAATCATCATGAACTTAGAAGAATCAGAGTGAAGCCACTGTACCCAGGGAAATGTGCTTGAAGTCTCAGGGGTTGTGGGGTTGGCAGGACCCGAAGCCAGGTTTTTGCCCTTCCTTTTGTTTTCTTGGTGTAAGAAATACACCATTGTAGCTCATTTTCAGTATGAGGTGTACTTAGATCTCATCAGAGTCACCGACGAGCAGGAGACACTCAGCTCCCATCTTCCCCAGCTGGCTGTTGGTGCCTGCTTGTCTAGGTATTGTCAGCTTATCCTAGTGTTGAAAAGCCACAGCCAGTCTGCCATGTGACTGAGCTCACACATCAGAAAAGGAGGGAATCTCCATCCATGGTATTGTACTACACATTAGATAAAGTTCTGTGTCCTGGATCAAGGGACTCTGGGAAGGAGACAACTCTAGACACAGAATCTTGCACTTCTATGAAGAACGCAGCCCAAGAAGACCCGGATGCAGAGTTTATGGAGTTGGCTGCACCCACACCACAGATGAGGACTTAGGCAGAATGTAAAGGCACTTGTTGCTGAGCCTAACAACCTCAGTTCAAAACCTGGAACCCAAGGAGAGCTGTCCTCTGACCTCCACATGCGTACTATGGCATGTGAATCAGTGCACGCACACATACACAACACACACACACACAAACACACACACACACTAAACAAACAAATAAAATGTAATTAAGAAAAGACTATAAGAATAACTGGATGGAGATTCAAAGAAGAGAGTGGTGGTCACCAGTGAACGCTCACTACAGCTGGCTGCACAGTGACTCTGTATATCCTTCCACTGCCCCAAGATACTCCACCAGAAAGAGTCAGGGGCAGAGTGGTTAGCAGTATGGGCAGTTCAAAAGCCTGTTCTCAGATGCCCTCAGCCATACACCAAGAATGAGGGGTCTTGAGCTGTCACCAGAGAGTCTGTCCTCCATGTTCAGTGGGAAAAGCAGTGAGTGGGGCCCTCAAGTCCCTGTCTTCCAGAGAGATGTGGCTGGAAGTCAGAGGTGATCTGAGGGACACATGTTGACAAAAGAATCCCAACTAAGTGGCTCCAGCTTCTCCATCAGACAACCTGTCCCTGATCCACATGAGGGCCTTAGCTGAGAGCCAGATCCTCAGCCTTCATTGCTGCCTGCCAGCCACCCCACGTGCGAGACGGGCCAGCAACTCCTGCTCTCGCCAGATGGGGTTGTTCTGCAAAACCATACAAGATGAAAAGTTATTTAAAAGTGTGTTTAAAGCCATAAAATATTAAAGTAATGTGAGGTATTATTAGGCCTGGCATTTAATACAACACCATTAAAGCTGTTACCGTTTATTTTTAATTTTATAAGCTAAGCTAATGCCTGTCTAATTTTGAAATGTTTCCCAAACCACTGTAATGAGTACATAAAAGCTGGAATGGTGGAGTTTTTGCGAGCTGGGGCTCCTGGGGGAAAGGCCAGCATAAATCCCTCGGCACATTCCCTTCTCTGCTATCCTCAGAAGCCTCCACTTCCCCTGTGAGCTGATCCGGAGGAAGCTTGTCCATTTGCCTGGAGTGTCCTAAGGTAGTTGGCCACCTGGGACAAAGGGGTTGATGCTACACACACTAAGTAGGAGCAGCGACCTGGAAGAGTCAGTGTTACTGTCAAAGGTGACAGAGCCCTCCCTCTGGGCATGAGAAGACAGTTTGCTGTCCATAAGGTAGTAAGGTCCTGTCCTAGTTTGCTTTCTGTTGCTGTTTTGAAAACGCTGATTAAAATCAACTTGAAGAAGAAAGAGTTTATTTCCCATGACAGCCCATCATGAAGGGAAGTCGGGGTAAGAACTCAAGGCAAGAACCCAGAGACACGAACTGAAGCAGAGCCCTCTGAGGGGTGCTATGTATTGATTTGTTCTGCATGGCTTTCTCAGGCTACTTCTTACAGAGCCCAGGACTACCTGCTCAGAGAAAGCACAACCTACAATAGGCTGGACCCTCTCACACTAATCATTAATCAAGAAAATCCCCACAGATAGGTTCAAAAATGGAGGCGTTTTTCTCAATCAAGTTTCCCTCTTTCTAGATAACCTTAGTTTGTGACAAACTGACAAAAAGGTAGCTATCACAGGCCCCAAATCCTCCCAAGTCCTCATGGGCCAGATGCAAGGATATTGCACAGGTGACAAGACATGCCATGCACAGTGCACACATTAAGCAGGGGTACATACCAACAACAGGGCAATAGCACCTGGAAAACAGATCCAGTACCACAGAGCAGATGAGCATTCGGCTTTTAAAAGAAGAGTATTGTGTGGGTTAGCTCTGTACTGGATTAATCACCGCAGAGTCTCCAGGATAGGCAAGTCTCTGTTACTGCAGGTCCAGGGTATCCTTTGAGCATCACATTTTCTGGGTGCGATGCTTCATTTGTCAGGATTTTCTGGGTACATGTTCACTTTCCTGGATGATCCAGGGTTTGGGAGCTGCAGCTGAGGTGTTCACAGCTCAGTGTACTGTATATACTTGTGTGAAGCTGACACCTGGTCATAAGAACCAGTGAACACTCAAAGCCAGATCACAACACCATCTCCTGCTCCAAGCCCAGGTGCCTTCTGCCCCTGCACCCCAGACTTTCTGTCCATCTTGGCACCTAACAAAGGAACCCAGGGACTCTGCAAATCTTGTGGGCTCTGTTTGTCTGTCTTACCCCCTCTTCATAGAATTATATTGTTTGTTTCACAGAGTGTAGTAGATATTAAATTGCCTAAGACATAGTGAGTACTTAATGGATATCACTTCTACGCTCTTTTATTTTCTAAGCATCAGAAAAGGAGGGTCCTCAGGCCAGCATGGAAGGCACTATCTCAAGCTTTAACTGAATCATCCTGTCCTGTATTCTACCAAGGCAACAAGAGCTCTGTCCCTGTGGGACTTGCCAAGGGTCACCAAGAGACCTCTCCCCAAGGCTTACCCTAGATGAAGATGTGTGGTCCAATGTCTGAAGTTCAAGGATACCCCTTGCACCTCCCCCATACAGGGAGAAGCAGGTTGTCTGTCATCATGCCTCATCGTGGCCTGTGATGGGGCTTCATTCTGTTCTGATGAGCTCTAGGTTCCTGTTATAGTAACAATCGCTCTGACAAATGGGGAATCGGATCATCTGGGCCATTCCTTCCTTCCTTTCTTCCTTTCTTCACTGAACATGAAGTTGGCAGGTGCTGGCACTTTCAGCTAGAGACACTCCAGGGTGGAAGAGCAAACCAGAGCTCCACTTTTGGAGCAAGAGGATAATGGGTGAGCTCTACCAAAAGGCCAAAGGTGAAGGTCACACTGAGCACCCTACTCGCTAGCTACGAAGTTCCTTCCTGCTTTTGTGAGTGAGCCTAGTTTCTTGCTTCTTGATTGTGTAGGAAAAAAAAAAAACTTCCTCAAGATAGGCTTAGAATAAAATGAGATAATTTGTGTCAACCTCTGAGCCCAGAGCTATCCCAGAGTACTAAATAAATATCACCTATTATTAATGTAGCTTTTGGAGGCTTTCTGAGGAGGCAAGAATTAAACAAATGAGTGTTAGACAAAAGAACCATCAGGCTTCCTTTGGGATCGGTGAAGAATAAGCCTAAAGTTGCCCTGTTCAGCTCCCACCCCAGTAGTTTTCACTGCCGCTCCTTCTGAACTCCAATGCCTCTGCCTCTGCCTCTGCCTTACAATTTTATATATCTGCCTTTACCTGTCGTCTCCATCAGCATGCATCCACCTCACTTGCCCCAGGGGCATGCTAAGACAAATTTTGTCTGTCAGGGATCACATGCAGGACCTGGCAGAGCAACAAGCTGATGGGGTCTCAGATGGTCCACCACGTGGCTTGAGTATGGTAACCTTCCAATCCGTGAAGGCAGCTGTTTGGGTGCTCAGCAGAGAGAGTGTCTCTGGTACCTAATGCTGCTGAGCCTGAGCCAGAAATGTTCTTGTCTAGATACCTCCATTGCTCTGACAAGGTTCAGTTATTCAGATATCAGAGATAGGATAAAATGGTGGGGGTAAGTTGTGCTCCCTTAGCTCTCATGGGATAGTGTCATCAGCCGTGGGCTGCTTAAGAAGAACAAAGGTGAGATGGAGGACCAGCATTGCAGCCAAACCCTGTGCTGTCTGAGATGGGCCTGTGCTCAACTCCTTTGGTGCCAGCATGACCAAAGATAGAAGCATCCCTCCTCCATGGAGGTGAACAGGCAAGGCTTGTTTCTCAAGTCCTCTCCATAAAGATCCTTCTATTTTGCTAAAAGTAAGACACATTTTAAAACAATAGCTGATATTCTTGGTTCATTCTGTGTTGCCATGTCAGAATGCTTGAGGCTGGATCATACAGATTTGTTCCTAACAGTTCTGGAGTTTGGGTGGGGCTAGAACCAGTACAAAGTCAAGGACATGGCATCTGAAAAGACCCTCCTTACTGAGACATTCCCATCCTGGAATGTGTTAAATAGCATTTTCCTCTGGGTTAAAACTTTCCATCCTGGGGAGGGACTTATTTAAGACCTAGGAAGCTCTAAGGAGAAGCTCATTAAGATGCAGGAAGTCAACAACTCATAACTCCCAGGAAGTCCCTGAAACTGACCAGGTGCCCTGAATTTATGTCTTCTCTAATCGTATAAATGTAAGGGCTGGGAAGGAGAGAAGATTCTTGGACTTGCTCAGCTGCTGTAGTCATATGGAGAACTATCTCTGTGGATACAACTTTCATAAGTTGTCACTTAGGCTGGGGTGGGCTTTTCCTTGATACAGTTACCTTTGAGTCATTCATAATCCTGTAAGTGACCCCAGATGAACTCATTGGTTCGGTGTAATCATTATTTTAGTCTGTTGCATGTTCTTCATCTGGAGTGAGTAGAGTTGTGTTCATCACCCCAGAAAATATTCTCACACAATAGAAGTTGAAGAGCAGTTCAGGGAGAGGAGAGATACAGTGTCAGAGGGTGCAGGGTTTTCTTTTGATAGTCAATCCACTCCTGAGACAATGGTTTTAATCTCCCCACCAGGGTAGAACCCTATGATCTAACTGATGTTTGAAAGTCCCACCTCTGAAGACCTTTGCCTTGTAGATTATCTTCGTAACATATCAGCCCTCTCACAGTCAGCCACTGGGATTCTCTTCTGCAGTTGCTCAGTTCATTCCTGGGAAGTGATTGCCATTGTCCTCTTGGAAAAGGTGACTAGTGTGGGGGGTGTGAGAGATAATTGGGGGAACAACAGTGGCTAGCACTGAGTAGTGGAGGCTCCGAGAAACCCAACTGTGCACCAGTGAGGATCTGGCTTCATCCTGTGGTCACAATATGCTAATACCTCCCTTCTCTGCAGTCCCATGGGCCTTATCCATCACGGTCTTCTCTGTCATCCAAGCCAGCGGTAATTGCTGAGGGCAAGCATGGGTTAGGCTACATACTAGTTCCAAACACATTCTGCCTCTATTCTGCCGCATCTCTTGCAGGTTGAAAGGCCAAGCCACAAACACAGCTGGATGGCTCTCATGGTGGATTTTGGGTTGTCTAGGCTCCTTTTCCATGTTACAGAAAGCTTGTCACATCTCTCACACGTTGTCAGCGAAGCCTCATTACTCTGAAATGTCACTTCACTTAGGAACATCATTATGCACGAACATATGCTCTAAATGACAGGAATTGCACAAAATTTGAAAAGATGTGATTTTTTTCTGGAGCTACATTTTAGCAGGGACGAAGTCAACATTTTGACATCCGGGAGAGACTTGGAAGTAGACAGGAGTATTTGGTGATCTTGTCACAGGTTTCAGGTGAGGATTTGGGGCTTAGCAAGTCATTTGTCTCCTGAAAGATGGGCGATAGATCCACGTGATAGAAAGAGGGACACAACACAGGGGTAGGGCTGAGACCCTCCAGGACTCAGGATCATGTCCAGCTGAGCTGAGAGGCTCTGTAAGTACCAGCACCAGGTGGCTTGTCCAGTGAGCTACCCCCACCCAAATAGAGCCCAGATCAGATTCTTCTACTTCATGAGGTACAGCTTTGAAACAATCGTGCGTTTGTTTGCGTTTTAATTTCAAAGCCACTATTAAAAACACAGCTAAATTATGAAGTTGCACTCATTAAAAAAGTGCTTCTTTTCATATGTAAAATTTATAGAGTCAATTAACAGTGATTTCATTTGTGATCTTAATCACCCAAACCAGCAAAGAAATGTAGGTCAGAGTCTGTGTATCTCCAGCTACTACAGACTGCAGCCCAAGCCTGCCAGAACCCAGCACCGCTCTGTGGAGAAGGGATAAATCAGGGTTCTCATTTGTATGTTTAATAGTTGCCATTAAGTACATTCTGGAAAGAGTTTGTGTGCTTGCAGTTTGGCTGTTTAACACTTTTTTTTCTTGAATCACACATTTTTGTTGAATGCACTGAATAAAAGAAATGTGTGCTCTCTTTTCCTGGAGCCGACCTCGCTGAGCAGACAGTGACAGGACGGCTTCATTCATTAATCTGGAATTCTGAACGCAATTTTTTTTTTTTTTGATGGAGTGCAGTGGCTTGAATGAGACATGTCCCACAGAGACTTGTGTATGTGAGCACTTGGTACCCAGTTGGTGGCACTGTTCAGGAAAGTTATGGAACCTGCAGAGTGTCGATCCACGCTGAAAAAGGTATGTTAGCAAGGGTGGGCTTCGAGAGTTTATAGTCTCCTTCCAATTCTGGTTCATTCTCTGTGTTTGGTTCATTCTGTGTGTGGTTGAGATGTGATCTCTCAGCCTCCTTCTCAAGTACATGCTGCTGTGCCTCCTCCACCAGTATAGACTCTCCAACCATCAGCCCAGAAGAATTATTCCTTCTCTAAGTGGCCTTAGGACATGACATTTGATCAGAGCAACAGAAAGTAGCTGGTATAGAAATTGGTATCAGAAGTGGGGTTCAGCTGTGAGGATCCTGATTAAGTTGGGTGTGGGAGGTATGTGGAAGCCTTTGAAACTCTAGACTACAATAAATGTTGAATGCTACAAGCAGAGTTTAGAGGGCTATCCTATTAGGAACCTGGAAGATGGTACTGCTGAAAGTAATGTAGATAGCAGAGTCTCAGCCGAAGAGTTTTCAGAGAATAAGGTCTCTATAGGTGGTGTGGAGACCATGCATGCAATATTTTGGGAAAGAATCTGGCTCTTTTCTGTCTTTGCCCTGAGAATGTATGTGAGGCAGAATTTTAAAATAAAGGACTAGTTTGGTTAGCATAACATTGAGTCTGTGAGTACTGATTTGTAGGGCTTATATAGATTTATAGTGAAAACAAGTAAGTGTGGAAAAAAAACTACAAAATGCACAGTTTGGAAAGAAAAAGAACACCAGGAAACTTAACGTTACATTGAAGGTATGGTCTGAAAGGGCTGTAATTGTTAAGAAGATTAGAAGAAGTTTGCTGCTTTGCACTGGAACAAAAGGAAGGCTGGCCTTCAAGCAAACCCTCCAACCAGCTAAGCTTCCAACCTGTGAAATCAAAAGGCCTAAGGACTTTTCTGCTCCTAGAAAACAACAGTAAACAACAGGTCCTACTACTAATGCCTTGCAAAGCAGTCAGGGTGCAACATAAGCTGGCAGCAGAACTTTGTCAGGGTTATCTGTGTGGTACTAGCTCTGAAGGCATAAACAAAAAACAGTGTGGGGTTGTGGATTCCTCCTCTGTAGTCTCAGAGAGCCACTGAAGTCAGAAAAATTTAGCAGTATTGGAGTCACCCTAAGAGTCTCATTGAGTGTCACAGTGGAAGTGCGAATTACAGTGACATCTCCAAGATGTTGGAGGTGGCAGAGCTGTGAGAATATGCTCCAAGAGCTGCAGCCACTCCCAAGCACATTGTCCTGGGCCTCCAGCTTACTAAAGGAAGATGGGGAAGTTTGTAGATTTTTAATGCCTTAGTTACTTTCTGTTCCTTTGATAAGCACCAGGACTAGAAGCAATTTCCAAAAGAGAGTTTATTTAACTCACAGTTCCAGAGGGAGGGTCTATCATAGGAGGAGGAAGTATGGCAACAGGCAACCAGAGAAAGAAGCTGAGAGATCACATCCCAGACTATGAGCAGAAAGCAGAGAGAAAGAGAGAGAGAGTAAACTGGAAGTGGAGTGAGGATACCTACTCCAAGAGCCTGCCTCTGCTTAAGCAATTCCTCTAACAAGGCTCCACAGTCCTTTCTCTGCTCCATGAAGGTTGTGAAGTACTCATCTGTCCCTCTCCATCTGCTGCCAACCTTGATGCTCTGGGCTTTACCACAGCCCAGAAGCAGGGGATCTAAAATACCCTGGTCAGTTATCTCTGAGCCACGGGCCAAACTGTATTTTGCTTCTCCTAAATTAGCCCTGGATATTTTGTCATAGTCTCAGACAGATGACCAACACGAGTGGGCAGGAAGGTATGACTCATCCACAGCGTCTTATCACTGGTTGCAGAGGACTCTGGCTGTCATATCTTGTCATACACAACGTCAAGGCCAGGCTGACAAGTAGGAAGACCATGGAGGATAGCGGAGGAAAGCTTGGTGCTAGAGGTCAGCTTCATAAGAGCTCTCACCAGGTCTCGAGGCAGCTTCATTGTAAATGCTCATCTGCACCTGAGTGGCAGGCACACCAGCCACCACCACCACCACCAC
>JADRCC010017902.1:0-11219 GCA_019843855.1 Hylomyscus alleni
ACACACACACAGGTACACATACACACACAAGTAGACACACACAGACACACACACAGGTACACACACAGAGATACACACACACATGCACATGCGCACACGCACACACAGTCAATATTTTAAAGCAATATCTAAGCAAGAGTTCATAAAAACATAATCTTTCAGTGGGCATTGCAAAAATGTAACACAGCTTCCCAAGACTGTTCCTAAGAGCAATCACAATCACTCAATATCATTTTGTTTCTCTCCCTGTGCAAATCCCCTGCTCAAAACCATTTTTTCCCCTCATTTTATGTGTATATGTGCTTGGCCTGTATGTCTGTGCATCACGTGTAGGCAGTGCCTGTAGAGGCCAGAAAGGGCATCAGAACCCTTGAAACTGGAGTGACTGAAAGTTGTGAGCTCCAGGTGGGTGCTAGGAACTGAATCCGGGTCCTCTGAAGAGTAGCCCGTGCTCTTAACCTCCAAGTCACCTCTCCAACACCCCCACAAAGATTTCCTTTTTTCAGTGCCATTTGTTTGTGAATCATATCTCTGTTCCTGACTTTTCTCTGGTATACAGTGGGAATGATGCTCAGATGGAGAAAGTCGATGCAGAGGCAGAGGCACACCTGCACCTGCACACATGTGTGTGCATACATGTGTGCACATACACACATATATGCACGCACACATGGAGAGAGAGTAAAAGGTGCAGTGTGGATCCTACACTAAAAACACATGACACTAAATTCTGGGATAAGAGTGGTAAGATGGTCCCAAAGCTTCATGAGAAACACCCTCCCTTTTTTAGTTATCCACCCTCTGGTAAGAAGGAGAATGGAGAAAGCAGTAGAGAAGTATTGCCTGAGGTGTAGCTTGGAGTCAGCAGCGCCTGTGGAAAACAGAAGTGAGAGAGAGTCATGGTCAAGCCAGATGCTCCCCACACCTTCATCTGGAAATCCCAGCCCGTTCATCTTACTCAAACTCTGAGAACAGCTAAGAAGCTGTGGCTCATCCCCGCCCTTATCGTGTCTAACTACAGGAGAGCAAAAAGGTAGCTGGTTGGATGTGTGTAGAGAAAGCTGTGCCAGCCATCACATGTGCTGTGGCTCTGGTGTCACTTGTATGTACTCCTGAGGTTTGTGTGAGGAGCTCAGTCCTCACTCAGTGTGGCATTGACTTGATGCAGCCTTGTAAGTGTGGGGCCTAGTGGGGAGTAGGTAGGTCGTTAGGAAGCTGCCACTAGAAGGAATTAATGCAAGTCTCCTAGGACTGTGGTTAGTTCTTGTGAGAGCAGAGTACTGTAGAAAGGGCAATCCTGGCTTCAAACATCTCTCTGGGATCCTCCTGTCTCTGCCGCTCTTGTGATATCTCAGGGTCTTTGTCTGAGGCTGGACCAGTCGGACTGTCAGTCTCCAAAAATACAAGAAGACAGTTCTCATGGGACATAGCAGTATACCCCAACAATCTCAGCACTTGGACTGAGGCAGGGAGACAATGAATTTGAGGTCAGGTTTTCTCAAAACAAATAACTAAATAAGCCTTACACAGTTCATTTCCCAGCCTTAGGTATTTGGTTACATGGACAGAAAAGAGAATAAAGTAGCAACATGTAAGACATTAGACAGAGAAGGAAACTGGTTATTCCCGGATTTCTTCAAAGCAACACTTAATGCTTCTGACTCAGAACAAGGGATTCAACCAGTCCTGGGCAAGAGGCAGGAGGCAGAGTACCAGCTACCCACTCAAGTGGTCATGCCAATCCCATACAGATGGTAACACAGACCACCCTGAAAAATGAGAGGACGGTCAGACTCCATAGGTGGGGCCACTGGTTGGAACAAATAAGGGCATTAGAAATGGGAATACAGCCACAGGGAGAGGGCTGGCTGCCCAGAAGTTGGAGTTCTTTTTCTAGACAAAGGAAAAAATTGAGCACACAGAGACAAAGAAGTAAGGACCCAGAAAGGATGACAAGTGGGCATTTACTGAAGCCAGAAGCACCTCACCAGCAAGTATGGTCCCCAGAACTGGCAGACGAGTGACCTATGGTCTGGGCTGATCTTTTACAGGGCCCTCTAGTCCAGTCTCTTGTAACCCCTTTCCTTCCCGTGTCCCTTTGCCTCTCTCCCATTCCATCATGCCCTCCTTTGGATGGTCCTTGGTCTGGGAAGATAACCACAGTAAGTAAGGAGGCACCCAAGCTGTAAGGAGAGGATGGGGTGCTGTCAGCTCTCTTCATCGCCTAGCTGCTGAACGGGAATGTTATCTCTTTCCCTCCAGCCTCTTCCTCAACTGCCTATTTATTCCTTGCTAACCCCTCACAGAAACATTGGTGGAAAGGCCCCAAAGTTAACAGAGCCCTTTAACTCCAGAGCTAAGAATAACTAGTTGAGGGGTTGTAGCTTGTTGATCTAACCTTCATGCAAGAAGCACCGTGGGGGTCAGGTCATAGCAGCATGATAGATGGCTTTATTTCTCGGCTCAGAGGAGTTGACTCTGACATTCAAGCTGACTGCCTAGCAAAAAGGCCTAAACTGCTTGTTTTCCTTTAGTAAGGGGGATAGTTCCAGAAAGCAGCTCATTTGTGATAGTCATTTCCATAAAGTCAGCTCACCTTAGATGTTTATTCTGTTAAGTGAAACTGTCATCTTTTTATGGATATAAGGGTATTTAGTGAGGGTACTCTAGTTCAAATGAGCTCATCACGTGTGCGCATGGGAAGAGGGCTCTGCGGTCACTGCCTCCGTTACTTCTCCCACGGCTGTGAATACAAGCCTGCCAAGAGCAGTGCAGGGGAGGAGGGGCCTCTTCTGGCCTGCAGCTTGAGAAGTGTGACAGTGGAAATGGCCTGTGGCTGTGCTGACAGGACTGTGGAGTGGCTCGCTCAGATCTCCATGGACTAGAAGCAGAGAGGACAAAAAGCAGTCCCATCTCTAAATCCTCAAGTCACACAGAGACACACACAGAGACACACACACACACAGAGACACACACATACACGCATACTCACACACACATGCATATTCATACACATGCATATTCACACACACACCCATGCACATTCACACAAAAATATGTACATTGACACACATGGATACACATTCACACATACTCTCACACACTGCATATGCACACTCACACACATGCACATTCACATACACTCGTGCCCATGCACATTCACGGACACATGTACATTCACACACACATGTACACTCACACATGCATACACAGTCACACACATGCACACATATATACTGTATATGCACACTCACAGACATGTACACTCACAGACATGCACATTCACACATTCACAGATATTCACACATACAAACACACACACACACACACATTCACACAAGCACTCAGGCACACAGGACCCACTTCATCCAATGAGGCCCTACTTCCTAACTCCCTAAACAGGACCACAGGCTGGAGACCACGTATTCAAACACAAGCCTATGAGTTAGTCAAACCACAACAGTCACCTCAGGGAAATGTCCTGAATTTGTTTTCTTCTTATTTTCTCTGTATTTGCATTCACTTCAGGCATTTTAACAAAATCAAAGATAGCTTTTTTGAGCAGTTCTGGGCTCACTACAAAACTTATACAAATAAAATCTGCCCCAAAGTGACCTCAACATTTTGCTCTCACCAGCAGTGACAGAGCTCCGGCTTTTCTACATCCTGCCAGCATTGGATGGTGTCAGCATCTGTATTTTGACTGGTCCCATAGCTCGTAGTAGAAGCTCATTGTTGTCTTACTCTGCATCCCTGTATCCAATAACGGGAGCATCTTCTCATTCTCCTCTTCTGCATTTCTACTTCTTCCCTCGTGAGATGACTGAGTTTTCCCCGCCCTTTGAAATCGGCTGTCTTCAGCTCTTGGGATACTTCACGCAGTGATGCTGTCACTGCTGTCTTCTTCCTGGTTTGTTTGTCTTTTCCTTCTCTTGACACTGTCCTTCCACAAGTACCCATTTTAAAAACCACATATTTTCATAAAAGAAAAAAAGAAGAAAGAACAAAAGAAAGAATGAAAGAAAGAACTGATTGATCCATGAACCAAGACTAGAAATAGAGCCAGTGTGTGATGATAACTAGAGAAATCTGCTTTGTGAATGAGGAAGCTGGTATATCATAACTCAGGGTGGGGGGCTTGAGCATTACAACTGAGAGGACTCGGTGGGTGAAGGCGCTAGGCACTTGTCTCACATGGCTGGTGTTCTGAGTTCCATACCCTCAAGTTGTAAAGGTGGAAGGAGAGAATTGACTCCACGCATACACTGTGTGCACATGCCTGTGGACACATCATACACATATCATTGGGGAGGGGGAGGGAGCAATAGAGGGAGGGAAGAATGGAGCAAGGGGGAAGGAGGGAGGGAAGGAGGGAGGGGAGGAGGGAGGGAAGGAGGGAGAGAGGAAGAGAGGGAAAGCGGGAGACTAAAAAGAAATTGGTTCATTATATCTTTATTTCGAAGACAACTGTTAACTTTATGTGTCATATCATATACCAAGTTAAATAAATTAAAATAGATCTTGGGGAAGAAAAGGTCTGAAGATATAGTTCTACTATAAAAAAAAAGAACTATTAGAAGAAAATGTAAAGCTAAAGTGAACAAGACATTTTGTTTACTTTTATTGGAAGGTTTAAATTATTTTAGATTATTTTTAAAAATGTATATGAGTATTTTCCTGATGCAGTAGTACCCAAGGGGTTGTGGAATTGGATTTAAAAACAGTTGTGAGCCACCATGTGAGTGCTGGGAATCTGAACCCTGGCCCTCTGCCATGCACAGCGAACATTCTTATCTGTTGAACCATCTCTCCAGCATTTAAAAGGTTAAATTTTGTCTGTGAAGCTTTACTTTAAAAAAGTTCAGGTTTATTGAAGTTTGATTGACAAATAAAAATTATATATTTGTAAATGTGTAATGTGATGCTCCTGAGATAATTGCTGTAACTAAGCTAATTAGCATCTGTCACCAGAGTTGGAAAGAGGGAAACAAGAATGTAAGGCTTAGAGATTTCAAGGCAAAAGATCACACAGAAAACACACAAAACAAACAACAAAACCACAACAAAACAAAACAAAACAAAACAAAAAACCCCAAACAAAACAAAAACCAAAGGCACAGACCAAAATAAACAAATAAATTAATAAATACAATACTCTCAGAGAAACTGTAACATAATTTAAGAGAAATTGTACTCCAGTTCAGATCACTTGCCTACTTAAAACACATAAGCTGAACATGTATCATAAAAACCATTCAAGGACTAATTACAACCTAGGGTTTCCATCGGAGACAAAGGCACTTTCTTACTGAATGAGATGTCTTCCTTCTGGTGCCACCCAATTCCTACAAATAGTTTTTCAGGGATGATGGATGGCTCACAGTCAAATGTCACTGAGTGCGCAAGGGAGTGAGGCATCATGAGCAAGGGACAGCAGAAAACTCAGACAAAATAACCCAATATGGAAAGACTTCATGAGTCAGAATTAGCATGAAGACAACTATACTTCCTTTGCTATGTTTAAAGTTTTATTACGATCCTGTAGATAAGAAACCGATTTTCAAAACAGTGACTGTGTTGGGCAGTCCCAGGCACAGAGACTTTTTTTTAGGAGGGCTTTTGGGGCTAGCATATTGTCACAGCAAGGGTCCCGGTGTGTTAAGGGGGAAACCTATAGGGCAGTCTTAAGAAAAGCATGAGGCGAAGAGGAGAAATGCCGGGAGATACCACGACTGGCAAGAAGATTTTGTTTTTCTGGGTATTTGTGTGGTAAATTTCAGTGCAGTTGACACTGAAGATGACTCAGAGGTAGGAAGGGCCATCATGTCACCTTAGCTCCATTCAGTGAAACTCCAGAGACATGTCCTCTTGGATAAGGCTGGCTTTATTGTGCACACAGATTCAAAGCCCATGAACACCTTCTTACTGCTGTGTAGCAATTTCCTCTGAGTTGGAGTCTTGGAGGGAAGCTAATCAAGACTCACTAAGACTCAGGAAGTAAATTCAGTAGCCTCAGGAAGTAAATTCAGTAGCCGCAGGAAGTCCCTGAAACTGACCAGGTACACCAGGTCCCTCCCACCACCCCCAGGGTTGTATAAGCAACAAAGACTGCTGAGAGGCATTTGCAAACCAGAAAAGCTTTGTAGATGAGAGGCTCTTGAACATGTTGAGTGACCTGCCAGTCATAAAGTTAGCTGCACGGTGCTAGCTTTCTGGCATGTGCTCTCTTAGTTGCCTTAGAGTCGTTCATGTTCTTGTCAGTAATCCTAACCCATACTGCAGAGACAAGAGAAGCCATAGGCCTGTTACCCAACTAATGTAGTCAAATAGGTAATCTACAGGTTCAGTGAAAGACCCTGTCTCCAAATCTCAAGTGGACACAGATTGAGAAAGAATTCAGGTGTTGACCTCTGGCTTCCGCATTTGTGTGCACACATGTACAGATATCCACACAAATGTGCATACTGCACACACTCACACATGAGAATACCTACCTACACATACACTAACCAGTTAAAAATAAGTTAAAATTAAACTAAAACACAAAACAAAGGGCACAAAGATTTTATAGAAACAATAGATTTGTTTGGTAGTCTCAGAGTGCTGGTTTGGGAATATGCACACCAGAGCACACTAGGAGAGTAGTCACAAAGGATGAGAAAAGGGGGAGCTTTTAATGGCACAATGCATGTGCCAGGCCCCAATGCTGTGTAAAATCAATAATCCTTGCTTGCAAAGATCACTAATAAGAGCAGTGTCCATGCAAAGTGGCATGGGTATTAGTTTGACCCACATCCTTGCAGATAGGTTTTCTGGGTAAGGCTGTGGTTTAGGCAAAGTGTTTGGTGACATTATTTCCATGCATCTTAAGTACCATCCTTCACCATCTTCTCATTATACTTATTACTTATTGCTGCCTGTCCCTTTACCCCAGTTTTCACACAGGTACTGGGGATCAAGTTCATGTCCTTCCTACTGCCTGGTAAGCACTTTATCTCCTAAGCCATCTCTCCATCCCTGTTTCTGTGTTTTGACAGGACACTGCTCTTTAAAATTCACCACAAACGGCATCTAGAATCTCAATTTAATTAATTAATTAATTCATTCATTCATTCGTTTATTTATTTACTGTATCTGAATACTCTAACTTATTGGTTAGAGTTTGACAAAAGTGACTATTTCAAACCTTACAGTGTTAACAGAGTAACAGAAAACAAAACCAAAGAACATGTCAAAAACTGCAGGACAGGAGTCAAGATTGTGGGTAACAAGTAACGCCCTCAAAAACAGCTTTGGTCAGGCAAAAGCCTCTGGAGGCATCTTTTCAGTTCACTTAGGTTCTCTGGCCATGGTGTTGGCAGAAGTATGGCCTACTAACATTAAACACACAGTGTAGTGTTAGCATTCTGTATAAACTCCACCCCCCAGATACCTGGTAGCTGTCAGGTGTGCTCCTCCCCATGGTTACCTGGCAACGGCCAGGTAGGCCTGGCCCTGTAAAAGGGGCTGCTTGCCCCCTCCTCTCTCTCCTGCTTCTCCACCTTGCCTCTTACCTCCTTGCTCCCCCTTTCTCCCCATTCCCTTCTCCCCTCTTTCCACGTGGTCATGGCCGGCCCCTACTTCTCTACCCTCTCCTCCTCTCTGCCTCGCTACCCTCTTAACTCCTCTCCCCATGCCCTAAATAAATTATTCTATACTATACCGGCATGTAGCTGGTCCCTCAGGCACCCCCTTCCCCCACATCTCACCAGAACATATTCTTATAGCTCTTTCTCTTTTTATGACCACAACAGTAAGCAGCAGTCTCAGCCATAGCTTTGTTGGGCTGTGGTGAAGGGGCCTGGTGACTAGCTGGAGCTTCGGGGATGAGTCCTCCTTTCTGCATAGAGGGGCCTTGGTCCCCGGGACTTACAAATCTGGATAAGGGTATCCATTCCTCTGAATCTGTCTCCCTAGGGGACCGACCGAGGACCAGTTGTCTAGAGGTGCTGCCTGGCTCCAGCTCAGTTTGTGGCGTTACCCCTTTTTAGGTTCAACAGTGCTGACAAGCTAGATTAGTGACTCGGCCCTACTCAGCTCGGGTTCACTGTGCTGATCGGCTGAGGCTTGGCTTCGGGATCTAGGGCTACTCGACTACCTTAAACGTGCCTTGGCTCGATTTGGACGTGCTTTTCCTGTCTAAGTTCAGGATCCTAATTGTCTCGGGCTCGGTTCAGCGTGCTGTCCCGTTGTAGCTTGAGTTTGGAGTGGCGGAGGTGTTACTATACTGGATCTCGGGGTACTGCCCGGCCCGGCTCCGTTCTGGGCGCTGCCTAACCCTGCTGGGTTCTGGGCGGGGTGCTGTGTGCCTCAGGTTCGGGGCAGCGGAGGAAGCGAGGGCGCTGTCCTGGCGTATTGAGGAAGTTCCCCGGAGGAGGAAGCGGCCAGCCCGGCGGCGAGGAGAACCGGGGGTCCCGTGTGTGCCAGGCTGGAAGGAGAAGGCGGCGGAGGAGAAACAGGAGGGAGGAGGAAAGGCGGTTGGAGGACGCGGCCACCTGCCCAGGTAGGAGCCACTCTGCTTCGCCGCACCTTAGCACAGGGCCTCGACCACCCCCCAGGCGACAGACCTTGGCTAATCTGGGCTGGACCCCGGTTTTGCTCCAGTGACTGCGGCTGAGCGCGGACCCGCCGGGCTCCGGTGCGCCGGACCAGGACTCCCGCCGGCAAACACGCGCGCCCGGGGTGCAGGGAGCGCGGTCGCCAACGGGGCCAAGCCGGGAGCTCCGCCTCTCCGCGGCTGGAGGATCGGCGAACCCGGGACGTGGGGGACTTCCATGGTGCGCGCCCCCGAAGCGAAGCGGCGTGCCCAAGCATTTGAGATCCGAGACTGCCGTTGTGCGCGCCCGCGAGTCGCTGCAGAGTCCCAGCGCCTCTGAATGCGGTAGGTGAGGGAAAGAGCAGTTCCCCAAACTCTGAACCCTGCCAAAGCCAGCAAGTTCACTCCGCCTGGCGGACTTCCTTTGTGAAGTCACCTCTCCAAGTCCTTGGAGACTGTTTAAGGCACTACAATGTACATTTGGATATATATCATTACGGCTCCCAAAACTTAACCCAACCTAAAAGCCATCGAAAGGAGACTCACTATTTTGAAAGTCCGTAGAGTAGAAAGAATTGGAGGAGTCAACTTCCCGGTTTTGTTTGTTTTGTTTTGTTTTTTGCTTGCTTGTTTTTTTTTTTTTTTAATTTTTAATTTTTACCTAGCTGACCAAAGATTGTGCTTAAAGTTAAGTAAAATTCTCGATTGGGGGTATTTTTCTTTTCCTTAGAGTCTTCTCTTTGTTAAATTCTTGAAACATTTCAGCATGCGGCATTCAAAAGAGATGGACGGGTGGACTCCTCTGAACTATAATGTTTAAAAAATACCGCGCGTGTGATGCCAGGGCATTCCTGGAGTACGGGAATCAGGCCTTTGCTTTAGTCATGGCAAACCCACAGCCTCTACAGGGTAGCTTTAAAATCGAGTATCATTAAACGTAGTCATTTGTCTTTCCTCTTTCCCCGACACGACAGTTCAAATACTGTATAAATATATTTATATTTGAGTAAAAAGATTTAAATACTTACAAGATAGCAGGTGTTTTAAGTGATAAATTTTGCCACTTGAAATTATTTCACCAAATCATTTTTCTACCCAAATCAGTAATTTTAATAGATTTAAGGAAATTTTGCAGCAAAACAGAGATTGATGGGTATTCTGTGTTTGAGATGCTTAGATATGCCAGATTTAATAAAAGTCTTAAAAATGGAAAAAAATTAAAAATATCTGAAGTTAGGATGAAAGTGGGGGGATATATTTTGGGAATACGTCTTACCCCTGAGAGGTGAAATTGATTTTTAAAAAATACATTTTATTGCTAGGCTTGTATGAATGCTTCTTTGATCCTTTAAAGGCTATATTTAATATTCTACACGTAGGTATTAGCTCTCCATTTTGGGTTTTGATTGTTAAGCAAAGGCCACTTGGTAGAACTAATCCAGCAAACTGTCCCTCATCATTCAATGTGTGTTTGGGACTTAGGAGTTTTCAAGTTTTAAGGTTTACATTTATAATTTAGAAGGTCATATGTATAAAGGAATACCATTGCTTGCGACCACTCTGGCATTGTTGGGCAGTATTTTGTTATTCCGGGCACCATTATTTCTTCATGTTTGTAGTATCTATATTCCGAGGGGAATAGATACCAACTATAAATAGCTTGTGTCCGTTTAGAGCAGGTGTTGTCGCTCAATGAGGTTCCTTAAAACTTAGCGAGAAAAAAGAAAAGCCTTGTTTTTCAACGCTGGAGTTCAAGAATTAGGTGTGTATTTGACTCCTTAAACTATGCTGTACTTTTGAAAGTCAAGTGCAGTTACTGCCGGACACTTACTGGTTCCAGTACTAAGTGAACAATTCCACGTTGTCGGGAAATAGTGAAGATTTACCGAATGTCCAAGCATCTTAGGTAAATCCCAAGTCGTCCAAGCAAGAGTAAGGGGTTTCATCCTTTCGAGATAGTTTCAAAGAGACATGTTCCCATCATTCCTGTGACTTCAGAAGAGAGCATGAGACTCTCCAGGAAGGGGCGTGGCCATCCCTCACAGCTGCAGTCCTTGGAAGACAAGTTTCCGGTTCTCTCTGCAGCTGGGCCATTGTTGACTTTTTTTCTGTTCCTTCTGCCCTAGATTGGTGGGTCTTCTTTCAGATGCAAGCCAGTGTCCAGCGTCACAGCTTTCACCATATGGACCTGTTTCCAACTACCGCGGCTGGCCTGTCTACTCTCCTTTAGACATTTTCTCTCTTTCTGGATTAGTATTGCTGACAACTGGGTGGGTGAAAAAAAATAGAAATAGAGGCTTTAATGCATATGTGTGTGTGTGTGTGTGTGTGTGTGTGTGTGTGTGTGTGTATTCATTTTTTTATAGGTTGATTTTTTTTCTTTGTATGTCAGAAGGCAGAATCCTAACAATGATGTATATGAATTCTTAACCTTAGTTGGATTTTATCATCATAATCTTCAACCTTGTATTTGAACACTAGGCAAAAAAAGTTTTCCTGTGGAAATACTGTATAAGATTAAAATACTAATGAGGCTGGTTGGATTTTATGTAGACTTGTGCATTTTCATATATTTTTGAGGGACATTTGTATTTGGTTATAACTGACAAAAATGTTAGCCTAGACCCATTTGAGGGTTTTTTTT
>JADRCC010018020.1:0-11203 GCA_019843855.1 Hylomyscus alleni
GGGAGGAGAGGGGGAGTGGAAGAGAGAGAGAGAGCAAATAGATATAGTGAAGGCTTACGAAACCTCAAAACCCCCTCCCCACCAGTACACAACTTCTCCTGATCCTACCCATGCATCCAACAACTGGGAGCCAATGATACAAGTATATGGTCTTTTGGGAGGCAATCGTAACCAAACCACCATAGTACACTTCAATTTTTTAAATACATTTTATACAGGATTAAGGTATTCTTTCTCTTTACCTGCCACCATTTTGAATATGTCAATTCACTGTCTTCTGGTTGCCATGGTACTTGAAAAGAACTCAATTGTTTGTGTAATTTAGGATTACACTATGACAAAATTCTTTTTCAATACTTTGAAGTTTCTCTTTGTCATTGTCTTTTATTTTCAACAATTTGACTACACTTTGCCTAAATGTGGATCTCCATGAGTTCCTTTTATTTAAGTTCACTGATCTTGTATGTGTGCATTATGTTTTTCATCAAATAGAAATTGGAAATTTGGGCTATTCTATGACTGTTTAAGTTCCTTTTTTGCCCTCATTTGATTTCATTTACACATATGCTATTGTACTTATTGGGGTACCCACTTCATAAAAAATAATTTTATTATATCAAATTTGCATATATTTACACAATGTATTTGATCATATCCATCAATTTCTATCTCCCACTGGTGCTCCTTAGTGAATTCACACCATTTACCTCCCAATATCATGTTTTTTATGGACAAGTCATCACCTATCATGTACTATTGTTAAATTAGTCCACTGTGGTGTAGAAAAATCACTGAAGTAGTACAGAGTTTAATAAAACTCAATCTCCAGAGACCATGTCCTTAACCATTATGAAATACCTGATATTTTCTCTCATGAGTAAAGTAAAAAAAATAATCATGAAAATATATATCAGAAATAAAAGTGTCAAGATACCTTTGGTTGCCAATTTAAATTGATACTACAGTTGTACCAAATTCAATATTATTGTTACTGGACCATAGAATATCACTTCTCAAAAATAGAGATGTGGCAGTGAACTTAACTATATAGAAGTGAGTATAGGACATGCAGGACCTTGACACCCCACTGATAGGACCATAGCAATCAGTTATGTAGTGGAAATACCGGGAGTCCTTCCACATGCAAATAGAGCATCACTAACATCCCAAACTGAGCCAATAGGAAACACCAAACACTAAAACCCACACAGTTTCTCAAAGTCCCTACCCATATTCAATAAATAAAGTACACAAGTTATTTCGGCAAGGCTCCTCTGAGAGTGGCTATTTTTTACTGAGATGTAACACTTGGGGAAGAGTTCTCTCTTCTGAAGCTTTTATTGCTGGAACATGGAGTCCCCTGACTGATCAGACTCACACAGTAGCCTCATCCACCACTGCTGGTACTGTCACTGCTCCAGTGTAGCAGATGAGAGAGCCAGGACCACAGCTACATGCCCTGCACAAGCCACCCAAACCTCTTTTATTCTCTTCTAAGAGTTATAACAGTTCAGACATTCTAGGCTGACCCAAGCCCCTGGGAACCTATTTGTTCTGGACCTGCTTCACATTTTAGACAGACAAAGGATGATAGAAAAGTATACCTGAGAAACCTGGGACCTGTTCAAAATAGGACTACAAGAAAAGAAAGTGTAACCAAAGGCTTCTTTCCATTCTTTTATTTAATTATTATTTTATTTGTTTACATTTCAAATGTTATAACCCTTCCCTGTCTTTCCTCTATAAATCTCCCTCCTATCCACCCTCCTCTTTGTCTGTAATAGGGTACTCCCATACCCACCCACCAACTACACCTTAACCCTCTAGCATCCCCCTTCACTAGGGCAACAAGCCATCACCAAGTGCCTCCCCCTCCACTGATGCCAGATGAGGCAATCCTCTATGACATACATGGTGGGAGCCATGGACACACTCATATGTATTCTTTGGTTGGTGTTTAAGTTACTGGGAACTCTGATGGGTTCAGTTAGTTGGTATTGTTTTTCTTCCTATGGGGTTGCAATATTTTTCAGCTCCTTCGGTCCTTCTATATCTCTTCCATTGAGGTCGCAAGGCTCAGTCCAGTGATTGGCTATGAATGTCTACATCTGTCTTAGACAGAAACTGGCATAGCCTCTCAGAGGACAACCCTACTATACTCCTGTCTACAATTGGTCCTTGGCATCAGCGATAGTGTCAGTGTTTGGTGTCTGTGGATAGGATGATTCCAGAGATGAGGTAGTCTCTGGATGGCCTTTCCTTTAGTATCAGCTCTGTTTTTGTCCCTGCATTTCCTTTAGACAGGAACAAATCTGGGTTAAATTTTTTTGAGATGGGTGAGTGGCCCCTTCCCTCAACTGGAGATCATGCCTATCTACTGGATGTGGTCTCTACAGGTTCTATATCCCCTCTTTTGAGTGTTTAGATGAAAGGCATACCATCTGGGTCCTGGGAGATTTCTCATATACATGGTGTCTGGGACTTTCTAGTGGTCCACCTGTTCCCAACTCCCATTGTTACATATTTCTATCCATTTTCCTGGCCCTCTGTACATCTCTCCTGTCTCTTCCAAAACCTGATCCTGCCCCCCCTTTTTTCTTTCCCCTTCCCTCTCCCTCCCAGGTCCCTCCATCCCTCTGCCTCCCATGATTATTTTGTTTCCCCTTCGAAGTAGGACTGAAGAATCCACACTTTAGCCTTCCTCCTTGTTAAGCTTCAAACAGTTTGTGAGTTGTGTTGTGGGTATTCTGAGATTTTTGGCTAATATCTACTTATTAGTGAGTACATACCATGTATGTCCTCTTCCTTTTATAAGACTAGATGATAAATACCTAGAAATTCCTTGAACTCATTATGAAATATTGTGCACCAATTATTTTAGAAAGGAAGAGAGTAGTGGAAAGGTTTGATACTGAAAGTTCACTATTTTTCTTATTATATCTTCCCTATAAGTCTGGGAAGGCAACATGCATGTTAGACATTTGAATAGTAGGAAATATTAGTTCATATTGTTTTATATAATTACAAAATTGAAGTTGGCATTCAGGTCAAAATATATGATTCTTGCATAATTAATTACAATGCTATGTTAATGAGATTAGCAAAGTAGATTTCACTTTGGCCACTATGAATGTGCAGTTTATTTTTGAAGGACATATTTTTTTCTTCTAAAATACATTTCCCTTTTAAGAAAATAAGAACATAAATAAAATAGGATTACATAAACTGTCATAATGCTTGCCTCTCTTTAAGTCATAAGTGGTAGAAGACAATTATGACACATTTTTGTGAATACTTTTCTCTGAGATATTTTAGAGTATGCATAAGACAAAAGGTATTTTACAGTGTCATTGATCTTCAGCTACTGAAAGTTGCTGAATACAGGCATAAAAACTGATGTACTATAGAGTTCTTTCAACTAGACTCACTCTGATTGCAATACTGTGAAAAAGAGCCTTATTAGATATTTCTCTCTCCTCATAAAAAAAAAAAAAACCTTTACAATGACTAGAACTCTGTTGACTTTCAAGGATCTGAACAAAAGAAGTCTCTAACAACAATGTGAAGTGTGAAATCCCCCTGGCAGCAGAAGAAATTATTGCCTAAGATTAACATTGCTGTCAAATTTAGTTAGTTAGTTATAGACTCTTAAGATAACACTTTAAATTACACCAGGCAAATTGCAGAGTGATTTCTCTACGAGAAAATAACTAACAAGAAAAAAATTGTGAACTCCTTGTGAGAACATCACTGCAGCATACTGATAACTCCTGGGAATAACTAAGGTGTTTGGCAATAATGATCAAAGGATGAATTATAGCCTCACTATTCATTAAACATGGCTTAATGTCAGTTGAAAGCTGTCATTCAGAAATCTCACAATCACTTCCTCATTAATATAGGCATTAAACAAAACAAAACCTCCAGTTATCATAGGGTTTTGTGGACTAATCAGACCTGACATCAGTGAAATGCATTTGCTTGGCATTCTTTCTAGCTGTTAAACACAAAATCAAACAATACAGTAAAATCTGTTTTTATTCTAAAGTCCTTTTACATGAGTTACTTAGGTATGTCTAACCATGATAAGTGTGCTTTGTTTCTTTGATCCCTTTCTTACACTGATACTTCATTTTTGCTGTAATCTCTTTTATTTCTATTCTTTTGGGTACTTTCTTCATATGATTTGTCTGAATAAAAAATATGTACTGTAAAATATTGAAAGGATCAATTTATATCCTAAAACGAAAACATTTGTCTATGACAATATGTACATGTTTTGTTCACATTTTAGTGGAAATGTATATGTACTTGTGCATGGATGTTTATGATTCTCTGTGTATGTCTGTCTGTGTATATGTGTCTCTCTGTGTGTGTTGTGTTCTTAGGACAAAATATATGTTAGATGTTTTTTCTGATTGATTTATACTTTGTATGTATGTGTGGGAGGGGCGACTCTCTAAGTATGTAATAGTCACAATTTGGCTAAGCTTGCTGGCTAATAAACTTCAATATTCACTTGCCAATAAACTAAGAGCCTTATTTCTACAATTATAACATATATTCTCTCATGTTCAAATTTTTACTGGTGAATCTAAACTTATATAATTATATTGCATAACATCCACTTTGCTAAATAAACCATATCCTTATTCAAGGATAACACATACGTGCACGCACACACACACACACACACACACACACACACACACACACATATATATATATATATATATATATATATATATATACACATATATATTTCACTTTGGGCACTATGAATGTGCAGTTTATTTTTAAAGCTGATGGGGTTGTTTTCTGATGCAGGAAATAGGTAGTGGGAGTTCTGGTAGAGAGATAACTCTAGAATGTGGTCAGCAGTGGAAAGAAATTCAAACCAATCTCTGAGCAAGGTCACATGGAACTGAGAAGAGGTACCTAGTCTTATGACAAATTTAGACTAGAGTAAGTAAGATAATTGAGTTATAAGCTAGTGGAAACAAGACCAACTTAAGGCTTAACAAATATTCATATATAATAATTCTTAGAATTGTTATTTCTGGAAATAAATAGGCTTTATAGAAAAGTTCATGGTTACAACCATTAATTTGTCTGCTCTGATTCCATGCTCTCAATATTACTGGATTCCACTGATCATTCATTTATATCCATGATTATTTGCCTTTTAACTGCTTTAAAACTTGATATTTTTATATGCATTTACTTCTTGTTGATCATCATCATTCTCTAGTATCATCTTCTGTATCTACTCTCCACTTCTGCTTTCAAGTATAACATACTTTTCTGTAGCTGAGACTCCTTTCTAATTTTATAGCCAATACCATGTATATGCACATATATGTATAAATATTAAAATTTTGTATCCATCCATGAAATCAAATATATGGTATTTGTCTGTGTGAGTATGGTATACATAGCTCAACATAATTTCTTCCAGTTACTTCCATTTTCCCTAAAATGGTACATTTTCATTTTAATTCATGGCTGAAGAAAATTTCATTGTGTATATGTATCACATTTTTCACTATCTGTTCTTCTGATGACAGAGTTGTTCCCTTTCATAGCTATTGTGAATACTTCAGACACATACAAGTATGGATGTACAAATACCTTTGCCATAGGAATCGACAAGTTATATATACAGGAGAGTAGCTACATGATAAAATAGTTTTACTTTGGATAAAAATAGTTATAACATGGTAGTTATAAGTTTGCTTTCTGAGAAACCCCCATACTAGTTTCTATAATGGCTGTATTGATTTACACTTTCACTACTGTCCCATAGAACACTAACTTATAATCATATGAAACGGGATTGGACTGTTGCCTGGAGAATGATGGAAGAGCAGTAAAAACTATGCTTATGCATATTTAAATCAGCCATTTAATCACATTGAAGTATGGAATCCATATATTCATCTTATTAGATGTTGAAAAGGCCTTTGAAAAAACCCAATACTCCTTCATGATAAAAATACTGAAGAGACTAGGGATTCAAGGGACACATATCAGTATTATAAAGGCAATGTACAGCTAGCCTAAGGCTAGCATCAATCTAAATAGGGAAAAATAGCCCTAAAAATAGTTTCATAAAAATCAAGAACAAGACAGAGATCCACTCTATCCATATCTACTCAATATAGTACTTAAAGAACTACTTTTAAAAACTGGAGTTTTCTTTCTTTTTTAAAAAACTATTATTCTTTAATCTTTTTTTTTTAACAGTCCAGTCATTATCCCCCTCCAGGTCTGCTCTCTGATTGTTTCTCATCCCATTCCTCCTCCCTCGCACCCTTTGCCTCCCAGATGATGTCCCCAACCCCACTCTCACCCCACCAGATCTCCCCACTTCCTTGATCCTCCAGTCTTTTGAGTCATAGGTTCATCTTCCCACACTGAGGCCATACCAGGCAGTTCTCTTCTATATATGTTTCAGGAGCCTCATATCAGCTGGTTTTTGCTACCTGGTTGGTGGTTCAGTGTCTGAGAGATCTCAGGAGTCCTGGTTAGTTGAGACTGTTGGTCTTCCTACAGCATCACCCTCCTGCTCATCTTCTTCCAGCCTTATCCTAATTCAACCATAGGGGTCCCCAGCTTCTGTATATTGGGTGAGTGTAAGTATCTGCACCTGACTCTTTCAGCAGCTTGTTGGGCCTCTCAGAGGACAGACATGCTAGGCTCCTGTTTGTAAGCACACCATAGCATCAGTCAGGACTTGGAAACTCCCCTTGAGTTGGATCCCAATTTGGGCCTGTCACTGAACCTTCTTTCCCTCAGTCTCTTCTCCATTTTTGTCCCTGTAGTTCTTTTAGACAGGAACCATTTTGGTCAGAATTTTTGACTGCGCTAATTGATAACTATATATAATATGCAATGATCAAGTTGGGTACTTAGCTATTTTCTCTCCTTAAACATGTACTCTACTTCAAAATTGTTCTCTTGTAGTATTGTATACAACATAATACATTGGTATGAGTTATGCTTATCCTGCTATGTTGTAGAATAATTAAGAGTTACCGCTTCCACATAGCTGTAAACTTTCTAACCAACTTCTTCTGTTATGAGTTTTCTGACTGAAAGTGAAGAGTAAGTAGAGCAGTAAATACAAAAGTAAGGTTTGTTTGCCATGTTAATGTAAACTTGTCAAACTATGAAATTTGTAATTGATGATTTCATGTAAAGTTAAAACTTTTTCTTTTTCTTTGTATCTAACCTGTTTGTATTTTTCTCAATTTCTTTTCTTGTCTCCTTTTTCAACAGAGGGAACTGAACCTAAGGACTCATATACTTTGCTACATACCTGGATTTCCATTTTGTTAGTTTTTTAACCAGAATATCACTTTAGATATTTATTTTTATTATTTAATTTTTCTATGGATCATAAACATTTCTTGAAAAATGCCATAGAAACTTTGAGTGATCATATGTAAATTTCTCTATCATATAGTTCTAGTTTTCTCCTTTCATTAAACACCCCCACATTTCTCTTCATAAATTATCCTCTACTCTAGTAATGCTTTTTCATTTTACAACATATGGGAACTCAAAATTGCTGATAATAGTGAGCTCAATGTGAATTCATAGTATCTTTTCTAGTAATATCAAAAAAGTTTTAAGTGATTTCAAAAGAGTGAATGAAAAGGGATTTATTTCAGACTCAGATTTATTTTTTTGCTTCACAGAATAATAGACATCCCTGAGAGTACAAGCACTATGATTATAAGCACTTTAGCAACAAAAGGCCATTTATACAGAATTATTGATATGACTTATGAAAAAGAGCTTAAATCAGCCCTTGTGACAGTTGAAAATCTTATTAACTATGCGTTAGCGGAATTAGTATTCATCTGTGTACTCTTTTTAAAAAAGCACCCATATATCAGTGTGTGTATGTTGTAATTATACAGATAATAGAAAATAAGATACAAATCTGAATATGCTTTCTAAGGACACACTTAAATTACTCAAACAGTTTCTCTAGGCTTACCCTCCCCCAAATATAATTTGTTACAAGAATTTTCCTTGCTATTTTCTTAACTCATCTCCTAGCATGTGTTATTGGTTGTATTTGAGTAATTAGATCACTGAAAGTCTGAAGGGAAGGCAGAAATGAGATTTGAATTTACATAGAATAGGAGATAGGTCTTGAGCTGTGGTACATTTAGAAAAAGGCAAAAAACAAAAACAAAAACAAAACAAAAAACAAGCAAACAAAGAAACAAAAACCTTTGTTGCTTTTCTTTTTCAGTATGGTTCTAATGTGACAAAAATAAAGTTTGTTCCAGTGTGGATGTGCATTCTCTCATAGTAACCTATCCATGAAATACATTTTACATTCTCTCACAGTTTGACCAATGAGCTTGTAAAGTACATTTTTAAAATGAAAATCAAAATACTACAAATGATATGTACTATGAAATAAATTTATTTGAAAGGGACAGGCATACATTTTGTTTCCCTGATCTCTATGCTAATCTCCTGCGAGAAGAGAAACTATGTGACTTATATTGAATGGATCCCTATATCAATTACTACTAATATTTCAAGCTCAATATTACACACTCTTCTCTTATTTGTCTCATTGTCTTCTATCATTTCCCATTGATAAGAAAAACAGTCATAAACTACAGAAACCACAAAACACTCCTCTCCATAGTAACTTAATTCCCATTCTCTTACCTTCACCTTACATGACAACAGATATTAATTCTTGCCAAAATTATGACTGGTGTATGATAATACCTTCAATATTAACATAGAAACACATTTAACTAGGAAACATAGTAATCATGACCTAAGCAGAGGTTCATGGTTAGGAAAGTTTCAGTTGACCAGTGTTTTCAGGCACTGGGGTCTTGATTCTCTGTAGTTGTTGTGTCATGGCCAACAATTTTAGTGTATTTTCATTGTATCAACTGAGGTAAGATTAAATAATTTCCCCCAAATTTATTTCACACATATTTAACTAGGGTCAAAAGAGTCATTTTATGTGAGATTTGGAAAGCAGAAATGAATAAGCAGCCAAATTATCTTTCTACTTGGAAGGGGGATACAGAAGTGCCAGGTGCTGTTAGAGTTTATACATGCTGTGCCTTATCTCCTGACTAATCGTTTTGGCACTGAATAAAAACAGGACTGCAGCTGTTCCCCAGCCTCCTAGATCCTCAAGGTTCTTTGACTCTAGAGACAGATGAGAGTTACTTCCTTGGTGAAGGGCATTAGCTTATATATTTTACCTTTACTATACAACTTAGAGGGGATAAGAAATACAGTCAGATTTTTGGTCCTTCTACTCTTCCCTTGTTCTTTCCTACTTCATAGATTTCCTCTTTAGAAAGGCCTGTTCTGTAGACTTCAAGTTCCAGCTCTAGATATAATATCAACAATTATAACAAGCTTCCAAATATATACATATATACACAAATTATTAATATCTACTCTATATAAGTATTTTATATATGTATTTATAACATTATATCATATGTACCATTATATATAATGATACTTAACATGAAATATAACATACATAAATGGATATACACATATCAGGTATATGTATCATTATTCTCCAATGTTTTTGTTTTTGTTGTCAAACTGACATTAGTGCTTCCAGTGTACTTTTTCTTTTCTGCCCATATTCTCTAATTTGGTTTGGAAATATTTTTATGCGATATATCATATGAAAATATATACCAAATGTAGCCTGTTTATTTCATGATGTCCAAGAAACAAACAGAAACAGGAATTCCTTTTCAATTTTCTCTTCAAATACATGTAGCCAATGAAATAATTTCCTTCTAGTAGCTCCTACTTTCTAAATTGACATTATTTCCTAATAACCAAAAAGCCAGGAAACAAGTTCTAAGCACTTGAGCTTTTGGATGATATACAACAACCAGATAAGTCATTTGTGGGGCCCATTAATTTAGACTAAAATAATGAAAAATTTGACATATAATAATATAAATTGAATATGGATAGGACTGATAGTAAGTCAAAAGCATCAGTATAAAAGTATTTGAAAGAGAGACCTCAAAATAAAGAAAAGTTTTAATAAATAAAAAAATTTCAAAACATGCTCTCAGTAGAGACAGAGTTATTTTGGGGAATTTCTATATAAATACCACTTTGCCAATAAGACTTGGTAGTTTATTTTATTATGTTAAGAGAGGTTACTTGGCCTTATTTTAAATGCCAATTTTATGAGTATCCTTATCTGAATATATAACTGAATATATATCTACTGATCTTGATATCAACCACTGCTATTAGCATAATCCTCTATCTCCACCAGGAACACATTTCTACTTTCAAGTGGTACCTAGCCTTCAAACTTGTAATAACCATGTACGTGAAAAGTCCACTCAAGCCATTTATATTTCATGGTCCTGTGGCACTATGACCAAAAATTAACTAACTAAAGAGGGCTTTATTTCTCCCCTATCCCCTCTATTCAAATCTGAGATATTTCCCAAAGGAAAACAAACAAACCAAAATCTTTCTTCCTTTTCAGTGATTTGACATTGATGATCTGAGTATGAAAATGTTCAGGAAAAATAAACAAAAAACAAAAAACAAATAATAGCAACAGGTTTTTTTCACACTTTAACATTAAGACTTTGACTACTTGACACTTGCCCCAATAACTTATAATTTCATAACTAAATACTTTTAAGTCTATCTACTACTAATGTGTGGTGATTTATCTAAAATAGATAAATTTTCAGGGATGTATTTAATCAGGATATTATGGACAGTGAGGATTCATTTTTTTTTTTCTGTCCAGAAGGCCCCATGAGCAGAGGTCACACAGAAAGCATAGGCTGAATCTGTGTAAATGTATTTCATTCTTGGGTCCAGCTGGCTGTCTCTCTTGTGGACAATTAGTCTAATGTTTTGTGTTGACTAGAAATTTTCTGGCAAGGGCCCAGATTTATGACCTCTTTTTGGCTCACTGTTGCATTTCCCCAAAGTCTGTGTCATGTTTCCCTAAAGGTATTACCATCTGTGGACTTGGGAGCCTAAGTTAGAGATAGTTAAGGTCTGGACTAGCACTGCAAAGAAGGTCTTTATGCAAAGATGTCATAGAAACACCTCAAGAAATAACAGAAAAAAAAAGAGATAAAGCCTTTCAAGATTAAATAGTAAGTTCTAGGGTTTTCAAAGAAGGAGTTCATACTTG
>JADRCC010018268.1:0-10791 GCA_019843855.1 Hylomyscus alleni
AGAGAGAGAGAGAGAGAGAAAGAAAGGAAGAGAGAAAGAGGGGGGAAAGAAAGAGGAGGAAGAAAGAAAATGAACCCACAGTATTAGAGCGGCATTTTGTACCCACAGCAGCAACTTTCAGGATATAAAATAATAACATGACTAGATGTTTGGGACCATGGATAGTCATGCTCATCTTGATTAATCCACATTCTTTCTGTGTAAAGCAGAGACTTTCATTAAAAAAAAAAAAACGCACAAGATTCGTGTAAAACTAAGGAAAATTAAGTGGGAAGAATTTTCTACACCACGCTCCAAGATCGAAGCAAGGCCTCAGAGAAGCGGAGCCTGCAGCCTTGCCTGGAGGATACTGCCCCTGGGACTGCCTAAGGCTCGGGAAGGTGCCTGATAAGCAGCGGGTACAGGACTAAATTAAGCTCTAAATCAAGCTCTGCTAGAGAGAAACCCCCGGTGCAGTGCTCACCTTTGCTGAGGGGCCTTCTTCCTAGGCAAGGCCCTGCTCTCCACACCCACCCCACACTCAGACCTGTTACCCAGCCTGGATCCCCTGCCTTGCTTGCCTCTGTGTCTTTCCAAGTTGAAGGATGGTGGTACACCAAAACACTCAACTCTAACTACGATCCACCTGCTTGCCAGCAGCCAGAGACTTCAAGCCGCTATATCCACCCAGGCCTGGGCGCTTGGGGGTTCCATACTTCTGGGGCGACAGGGTCTAGTGCATTCCTGGCGCCCAGAGATTTGCTCCTCATAACCGTGAACCTGAAGCCCCAGCGCTGAACAGAAACCTCTCTGCTGCGCCACCGGCCGGTATCTCTGTGCGTACTGAGCAGGCTAGGGCTCGAACGCCTTAGCATCCAAGGCCCCCGCGGCCCGGGACTGTGGTCAAAAAGAGCCGATTGTCTGCACCACGAGTGGGCTCCTCGGCCCCACAGAATGAGCGCGAAGCAACAGGTCGGCCACAACCCAGCGGGCATCGCATCTCCTAGCCTCCGCTGGCCTAAGGAAGACGTTTTGACAACCACTCCCCACAAGGTCACCCACAGACACCCATCCACCAAGAACGGAAAGTGCGACCATTTGTCCAATAAGTGTATTTGGACCCTGCTGGGGAGTCACAGGGGGGGGGGTGGCTTCCGAACTGATACCCCTGGCAAAAGCCCTCGGGCGTGCCCCTGGGGTAGGAGTTTTCTCAAGTCCTGCCAACCCTTGCAGGGTGAGGAAGCTCACCCCAACCCTGTGCGGTTGTCTGAGGGACCTCCGGGAGGAGAGATACCCTGGCCCGTCCGCCCACCCATCCGTGCGTCGTGGATGCCCATCACACGCAGCACCTACCCTGGCGTGCGGCTCCGGAGGTGGGTGGCGCGGCGCTAGTGGGAGGCGGACATGGACCACGCGCCTTCCATGCGCCACACGGAGAAGGCGTAGCTGAGACGCTCGTGAGCCACGTAGCTGCAGCTGGTCATCTTATTGTCCATCTCGTCGCTCTGCAGAACCTGGTAGAGGAAGTCTATGTACCTGGCGGCCAGCTTGAGCGTCTGGATCTTGCTGAGCTTGTCCGAGGGGAGCGTGGGGATGATCTTACGCAGCGCGGCGAAGGCCTCGTTGAGCGACTGGGTGCGCTGGCGCTCGCGCACGTTGGCCAGGATGCGCTGGCTCTGCAGCTCCTCGAAGGACTGCGCGCTCGGGCTGCCCTTCTTGCCGCGCTTGCCCGGGGTCGGGCTGCCATCTTCGCTCGATTTCTTGCTGTAGCGCCGCTTCCGGCCGAAGCGCTTGGGCTGCCGCTCCAGCTCTTCCTCGCTGGTGCCCAGACTGTCCACGGGGGACACCGGCGAGCTGGAGCCCTCCTCCATGGCGCCCGCCCGGCGCGCGTGGGGCTGGGGGGGCGCCGAGCGCACGCCACTGGCCAAGCCCGCGGCCGCGGAGCGCAGGCTCCCGGGTCGCTCGCAAAGGCTCTGATTTCGAGGCCGGCTTGTGCAAAACCGAGGTCTCCGGGAGAGGAAGTTATTCTAACTTTTTTGGAAACTCTATCCCGGCTGAGTTGCTAAATAGCTGTCAGGAGCGAGGGCGGCGCGCTGATTGGCCACCGTGGCCAGGGGCAGGACAAGTTCTGGGGCCTTCGCCGGCCGCCCCCGCCCCCCCCCCCACCCGGGGCGGCACTTTCAGTTTTGTCTCCTCTTTTTTCGGCCCTGACTGTGGCCGGCATCTCCGAGGCTAGGTCCGCGCGCGCAGACTGCGCTCCTACCCTAGGCTCGGGCCGCTAATCAGCGGTGCTGACCCCTAGGTTCAACGGTGCCTGCCTTTGTCTGAGTCTCCTGGAGCAGATTTGGCCCAGCTAGGGTGCAGGGTCTCTGCGAGGGGTCGAGAAAGCGAGTCCAAGCCCAGATGTGCTCCGCTGGACCAAGGACGCAGCTGGGAGCCTCTTGGGGCGCGCACTGAGACCTCGGGCGTCTCCAACCCGATCCTGCCCGCAGTGAGTGGAGCTGTGCAGGCAGAGTGCCACGACCCAGGGCAGGGCAGATACTCGCCTGTTGGCAGAGATGTCCACCCCCACGATCTCGCCTCTAGGATCCATAGAGACGCCACCCCACTCGGGCCAGAATGCGAGTTGGAGATCTTTTTTCAATACTGATTTTCTGGGGTCAGCGTGGACGCATTTTCAGAACCTGCCCCCTAAATGCTTTATAGCTTAGGCATCACAGCGAGCCTCTGCGGGAGCGCCCATGTGCCCGCCGTGCCTGCCTACCTGACCTTGCCCTGAGTACAGGATCCCGACTTAGGGTTCAGCCTCAGTCTCTGAACTCCGTACTCCCCTTTGATGGCGGGTGGTGGGCCCAGAACTCTAAGACTAAGGAGAAGCTGAACCTGTCTGAAGTCCCCTGCCCTGGGCCCTGATGAGCAGGGCAGGAGGGCTCAGGTTTGCAGAACATTGGGCTAGGCCTTGGTGAACAGACATCACCACCCCGGGCCTTTGCCATCTGGACTCTGAGCACCGAGCACCAGCCAGCGCTTTTGAAGTGTTTGGGGTCTCTTTGTTCGCCAGGCCGCTCTAGCTGGGGCCTGGAGGTGGTTTACAGCTTCCTTGCCTTTGAACCTATTCCCAGGTGACCCGGGCTCAGCTAGGCCAAGCTTGAGTATGGCTGTCAGAGAAGCCCTGTGATCAAGGGCTGGTTAGGTCTTATTGAAGTTGAACCTGAGGCCATAGACTGCTCAGCCTCAGCCGCTCCTGGGGGCAGTGGGGGAGGGCCCCGATGTGGGGCCCACGGGTTGAGACCACTGTCTAGGGAGCTGGAAGGGCTGTGTATGCCACTTCTTGCCCCCTCACAAAAGGCCTGGGTTCTCCACATTTGGGGATTTGCAATACCCACCACTGGAAAAATGCTCTATGGAGAGCAGGCCACATTCTATCTAATGCCTCTTCCCTCCATCTTTTAAAAATTCAAGGCGCAAAAGAAAGTGCCCAGATCGCGGCTTCCTGCCTGCCTGGGATGGTCTTTCCTGGGACTTCCGGGTGGACAGTGTAGGGTGCAGGCATGCTGGGTCGCTTTTATCACCCTGTATCGCTCAGGGTGATGAGTCTCCTGACCTGGACCTCCTTTAAAATCTGGCTTAAATAAATAAATCAGCTGATACTGTCCTCCTTCTATAACCAAGGGTGTTTTCCCAACAGAAGCCCCTGGTACCCAGCCCAGCCCCCTCCCTCCTTCTTGTGTCTGTGTTTCTCTTTCTCACTGTCTTCTCCTCTCCCCTCCTCCCTCCCTCCACCAGGCAGAGGTCATAGTTGAGAGGGAAAGGAAAACAGCCCAGCCAAGAAGCCTGGTAGGTCTCAAGCTGCCTGGGCTCAGTTCGGCCAGAGGATGGGGGCGGGGACACTGAATGGAACAGAGAGCTGCCACGCAGGATGGGGGCTCCCCTTTACATAGGACAGTGGTTCTCAGCCTTCCTAATGCTTCGACCCTTTAATACAGATCCTCAAGTTGTGGTGATCCCCGACCCCAACTATTCAATTGTGTCATTGCTACTTCATAACTGTAGTTTTGCTACTGTTATGAATAGTAATATAAATATCTGATGTGCAGGGTATCTGATATGTGGACCCCCCCAAAGGGGTTGAGACCCACAGGTTGAGAACTGCTGACCTAGGAGCTACTGTTGACGATTTCGCCTGCGGCCACAGTAGCAGGCCAATTGTGAATTCCCAGCCAGCAGCTCACTTAGGTTTTTGCTCTTCTTCAATGTTGATCTTTTCTATTTTAAACACTTTTAACAAATGAAAAGTGTAAGGAGCCTGAGAAAAATTCTTGCCGGTAGAATTTGGAACACCTTCCTCTCTCAGGCATTGCCTTAGTTGAAACTTAAAAATAAGGCACAGATACACACCTGAGTCTCTCCGAAGTTATGAACAGGATGGTGCGAAGATGGCAAGCAGCCTTCTGTCTTCAGATTTTTTTGAAATGAAGCATTAATGAAAAATGAGCCAGTTTGGGAAATAATACTCTGGTTATTGATATCATCTGATTTTTTTCTTTTAAAAACCAAGTCATTAATAAGACTAATAAAACCAAAGTATTAATAACACAGAAACAAAATGTGTTTGTGTGTGGGTATCCACCAGACCACCCAGGCTCACTCAGACGTGTGTGAAATATCACGCAATAAGGGTCTATGGGCACACATGCAGTTCTTGGTATATTTATTCATTATCCATGTGGAAAATTGTGTCAACGCTTCTTTTCGTGTATGTAAAAATGTGTGCTTTGTTTCAAAGGACTTCGATTTATTAAGTAAAAATATGACCCAGAGTTCTGAAAGCCTCTTCTATTGCCTGCTCTCTTTCAGCCAATGAGTAGGGCCAGGCACTCTGTCTTCACAGTGTACTTCATGGCTGCTGGCCGGGTGTTAGTGACATTGTTGATACTGTCAACTGGGGATGGACTTCAATGCTGGGACACCATCAGACAGCTCTTGAGCTTTACTAGGGATAATAAAATGTGTGCTTTATACTCAGGAAATGCTGTTTTGTTTTTGTTTTTCACATAAGCTATATATAAAGAGCAATAGACATACATTTAAATGCTACTGCACGCTGCAGGTAGAGTGAAGATATACCTGTGGGCTCCTGCAGACTTAGCTAAGCTGTGAGATGTGAGATCAGATATTTAACAGAGCTGCTGTGGGTATGAGCTGGGGAACTGGTGGCTTGTTACCTTCTTTTGAGTTGAGAGAGGCAAAGAAGCATAAGCAGGTGCCAAAAGCTAGTATTTGTGTAAAAGCAGGATCTGTGTCATTTGTCAAGAGACTGAAGGTGCCTTCTTGGTTCTTTCTATACCTTCGTTCCTGGCAGTTACTTGCCAGTGACTTGCACAGCAGGAGAACTTGGGTGCCTTCCTTTTTGAATCACTGTTAGACATAGTGGGCATTGAGTATGGCACTTTGTCTACAGGAGCCCTAATTCCAGAGGTGGGCTTTTGAGAGGTATGTCAAGCTGGTAGCTCATCTCTGTAAACCGCAGGAGCCTTTAGAATTGCTTTGCCTCGGGTTAGAGCTGTTTGCTTATTATCAATGCTGTGTCACGGTTGGTGCCCTTCCTAGCTGGATTTTCATCATCTAGAACCTTCCCAGAATGAGCATCTGCCAGGCCAGAGAGCTCATTTGCTTCTCACCCTAGAAATCCCAGGTTGAAGAAAGTCCCACGATGAATGACTGACTCCTACTGAGGAGCCAGAAAGTTCCAGAAAGCGCCCTAGAGCCAATCCCCTGCCTCCATTACAACAGCCACTGAAGATGGAGTCCAAAAGACAATCTCCAACCTCCATCACAGCAGCTGTTGAGGACAGAGTCACGTCCACCCTACAGACTGTAGATAGGAGGGATTCTGCTTTTAGAACTCTTTCAAGTGGCTGTGTGCTGCGACCTGAAGGGAAGGACAGGCGGACGCTTTCACTGTGTATGCAGTAGTAACAAGAATTGAGTCCAGTGTCAGGGTGGAGATATCCCCATCCTCCCTCCCACCCTCCCTCCCACCCTCCCTCCCATCCTCCCTCCCACCCTCCCTCCCACCCTCCCTCCCATCCTCTCTTCCATCCTCTCTTCCATCCTCCCTTCCATCCTCCTTTCCATCCTCCCATTTCTTCTTGACTTAACACGGCCTTGGCTTGTGGCATTTAGAATTATCTAAGAGACAAGCCTCTGGCAACGTGGGCAGACATTTCCAGAAAGGTTTAACTGAAGAGAGAAGGTCTACCTTGATGGCCCTTTCCATGGGCCAGTGGCTGAGACTCTTGAAGAGGAGAAAGCAAGCTGAACACCACCATTTCTCTCTCTCTGCCTCCTGACTGTAACCACCCAGCTTCCATGCCTTCCTCTGCTGAGCCAACATAAGCCCCTCGCCCCTTAAGTTGCATTTTGCCAGGCATTCTGTCCGGTGGATAAGAACGACAGCTAAGATACTTCTCAGCATTCAGTGATAAAATCACCACTGTTTCTATGTCGGCTTTCATAGTCATATCTCACATCTTTGGGAGTCAAGATTTCCAGAGCCAAAGAAAGCAGATGTTGATATTTAATGTGAAGAGATAAGTCAGTGATTATGCCGAGTTCAGTGGAAGTGGGGCTCATGCTTATTTTACCGACAATGGAAATCCTGGTCCTGACTCCTGGAAAGACCCGAGATCATTGACCTTTCTGCTATCTGTTGGAGTGAACCATTCATCGGTCAAGGTCTGGGGCCAAACTGTGTCGTGTGAGACTGGAGCATCAACAGGACTCCGCCCTA
Source organism: Hylomyscus alleni (assembly GCA_019843855.1). NCBI lineage: Eukaryota > Metazoa > Chordata > Mammalia > Rodentia > Muridae > Hylomyscus > Hylomyscus alleni. Next base: position 6,773 of record JADRCC010018268.1, read on the forward strand.
GACTACTTGGTCATGTGAAAAGGAGATGTGGTGGTCTGAGTACAAATGACCCCCATAGACCCATAGAGGGAGTGACACTATTAGGAAGTTTGGCCTTTTGGAGTAGGTGTGGCCTTTTTGGAGGAGGTGTGTCACTAAAGGCAGGCTTTGTGTTTTCAGATGCTCACACTAGGCCTAGGAGCTCGAGCTCTCTTCCCAAGGCCTTCAGATCCTGGAGTGGAACTCTCAGCCATTTCCATCACACCGTGCCTGCAGGCCACCATGCTTGCATGCTTTAGTCCATGATGACAATGGACTAAACCTCTGAGACTGTCAGCCAGCCCCAGTTAAATGTTCTCCTTTGTAAGAGTTGTCTTGGCTGTGGTGTCTCTTCACAGCAATGGAAACCCTAACTAAGCTAGGAGAAGAACCTCAGCATGAATCCATAGGTCAGAGCAGGGCGAGATGGACAGACAGACTTAGAATAACTGCCATGAATAGAAGTACATCAGATACATCAAATCCACGAATCGTAATGTCAGTCAAACAAGTCCTAATGGTCATTGGCCACTGCTAGGAAGTTGGCTCACAGCCCTGGGGACCTGTGAATAACGGGGAGACGAAAGCGTGTAGCCCAGATTTTCTTACCTAGCATGCTTCAACATCATGGAGGAGCTGCTAGGGAAAAAAATGGCTCATTCTAAGAAAGGTCTTCACTGGGTGAGGACCCCAGCGTGGTGGGCTCACACTAGTACCATTCTGCAGAGCTCTAGTGGGAAAATGGGCATGGAGATTTAAGGCAGAGAGGAAGCAGCCCACCCCTTGAGGATTTATAGACCAGTTCTCCCCGTGCTGGATTGTGGGGTGCCAGTTCCAGGAAACCCACAGTGAATGTGGATGGGTATAGTTGTATCACATGCTGCTGTTGGCTCTGCTTCCTCTGCTCAGCTTCCAAAGGACATCTTGCACCTTTGACCACAATGGGTAAGACCATCCACATCTGGAACCACACCCATACCTAAGGGGTACCCATACCCCTGCACTGGAAGGGCACCTGTGGTAGGAGCGCAGGCCTGGTGCCCTTGGTTGCAGATATTCAAAGGGTAACCTGGATCTGCTTAGCAGAGAAGGAATTTGTTAACTTATTTATGTGGGTGTCTTGGCCTTGTTCTCAATTCAGGCTTGGCTACATCCAGAAGACCTAACGGCTTTATCTCCTGTCTCTCCTTCCCCTCCTCTCAGCTCTGCTTGCCTCCGAGTGGGATCTCACATCTAATGTGAGTGTCCTGACCCTCCAAGCTGAGACCTGACTGGCTACACTTCAGGAATAAGGGCTGCAGCTGCTTCCATAAAGCACAGACAGGAGGGCAGACTGGTATCCTGCTGGCAAGGGGGTCCTCAGGAAGAGATACTGGGCTGGTGAACCGTGTATGGAGGTTTGGGAACCATTGAGAGAGCTGGGCAAGGCTTGTGAGGCTCTCGTAGTACCAGAAACTGAGCTTAGATTTCCTGACTGTGTCAGTGGTAAGCAAAGAGGTGCTCCAAGGAAGTGGTGGCCATAATTGATTTGGTTTTGAAGACAGCTGCCAACGGGAAAGCTATTGTAGAAGGCAGCCAAGGGTTTTGTTCACTCGTGTGAGGGAGGGGGGAGAGGAAAGCATGTGCCCATGTGTTTATGCATGTGCATATGTGTGACCACACATATACACATGCATGTGTTGGAGGGGGAGTGTGTATCTGCAGGTATGTGCACATATGTGTATTTGCACGGTGTGTGGAGGGTGAGCTTTCAGAAAGGGACGCTCAGGGATTGACTTCCTCTGGTGTGACAAGAATGCCTGAAGCTTGACTTGGTTTAGAGTGAGACCATATTGACATAACACGGGATATCAACAGTGTCTTTGTGATTTCTTTAGCTGGGACAAGAAGGAGCACAACTTGCATGTTGCTTTACCATGTAAGACGGCAAATTAGTGAGATCCAGCTACAGCACTAGCTACAAAGAAGGTCAGGCAAAAGACCAAGAGTAGGATTACAAGAGACTCGATTCTGCCTCTGCTATTGCCAGGGACAGCCTTGGATTAACCCTTTCAGTGCCGGGGGACTTAGTCTCCCCCTGTGAATGAGCGGTCTACTATGGATAACCAGTTCACTCAGTGTGAAGGCAACCTTTACTTTCAAAAATGGAAACCTCTGTTGGGGACCCCAGCAGGTATTGGGGAAACACAGAGTATGACCCTCTTTTCTAGGTCTGAATAAGTGCAGGGGACTTAAGTGGCCACACATGCCTGATCCTCATAAAGTCCTACTCCAAGGTGGCCTGACCATAAACGTTCCTGAAAGGTCATTTGAATTCATTGTGCCCTATATTTTATAATTACAAATTATGGCCTCTCTTCCCCATGACAATTTTGAGCTTTAGCAGACCTTAAATTATAACTTTATATATGTTTCAAAACAGTCTTTGGAAAACTCTAAATTCACGAGTTGAAATGTGACTTAAGCTGCCCTCACTACTTACCTGACACGTCTAATGCCATGAGCTTAGAATTACATTTGTGTGTTAAAATTCTGACTGCATCCCAAGTGTAAAAACACACCAACAACATCTGCAGGGGAACTGTCCTAGGCATGTGGCAAGTTCCTCTTTTATAGAGGTCACCAGAGCAGCGAAGCGTGTGGTACAGGCCTCCCCAGAGAGACGGAGAAAGAGACATGACTTTGGCTAAAGCGCATATGTGTGTTTGTAGGCACATGCGATTGTATGTTTTGTGTGTATATGTGTGCTTATGTGTGCCTGTGTGTTTGGTGTGTATTCACATGTGTGTTTCTGTATGTGAAGTTCATGTCTGTTCGTGAGTGCATGTGTTTCTGGAAAGAATGTGATGACATTGATCTTTCTTAGATCATACATGTTGGATCCTTTTCACATGTTTATGCACTTGTTATGTTTCTGTGTGTGCCATGGTGCACATGTGGAGGTTGGTTCTTTCCTTCCTCATGTGTATCTGGGGACTGAACTCAGTTCATCAGGTTTCCAACCCTCCATCCATTTTGCATTCCTCTGCTAGTACCCTGCAGCATCTTAGCACCCTCCTGTCTACTAGGGTCAGAGAGGCGCGAGACCTGCAGAGGCTGAACACATAAGGATGGAAGCATGTACACTAGTAGTTTGTTTTGTTTAAATGCAAGGAGACCAGAACACTGAGTGATCATCTATACAGACTCCAGAACTAGTATTTTTCTATATAATCAAAAGGGGGTGTGTGCAAGCGCTGGCACCTTCAAATAACTTGCTATTTTCTGTATGCTTGAAGTTTAAGGAGCATGGTTATTTCAGTGAAGAGGGATAGAGGGAGGGGAAGAGGAATGTGAGGAGAAGATGGAGGAAGATTGGGAATGGAGGCAGAGGGAAGGGTGAAAGCAAGTTGATGAGGAAAGTTTGATGACACCTGGCACCAAGCAAATAGCCATGGGAGACCTGACGCAGTTTCCTTATTTCCTCTCACTGTCTTGTGGCCTCAAGGGCCCACTGTCATGGCGGACAGCAGGAGCATAAGTCCCTCTGCAGTGCCAAAAGAAGATCCGGGTCTCCAAGGCTTTGGTTTGAAATCAACCAGTTCTCAGAAGCACTGATCCTATGATGTGCCAGCTCAGCTGTCTTAGTTACGGTTCTTTTGCTGTGAAGAGACACCATGACCACGGCAACCCTTACAAAGGAAAATACTCACTCAGTTGGGACTTGCTTGCAGGTTCTGAGGTCTAGTCCATTATCATCATGAGCCTATGAGCCTATGGGGGCTGCTCAAACTCAAGCCACCATAAGGCCTTAGAAGAAAGTGTCAAACTACTTTGCAAAACAGCCAGGCCATTTTGTACTTCTGCTCAGCCTCCAGGTGCTACAGTAAATAAATAGCTAATAAAGCAGCCAGGTAGAAGAACTGGCATCTCCACACAGTGCTGCTCAGGGAGGTGAGCAAGCCACAGCCACTGTGACTGTCAGCTAGGCAGGTCCTCAGTAGCTTCAATACAGAATGACC
>JADRCC010018461.1:0-10291 GCA_019843855.1 Hylomyscus alleni
TTTTTTTTTCAAAATCTGGGACAAATGATTTTCCTAGTTATAACATCACTATTATAGAGATCTACATTCATATGCTACTTATTCCTACTCCTTGTAAGAGAGAAGTCAGGATAACTGAAAATATTAGTCACAGGCATGAAGGAAAAGAAATGATACCAGTACAAAATCATCTTATTTCTGTGAGTTTAATAAAATCTGTAGGACTTTCCATTTGTCAACTTTGGAAGTAAATACATTTTGCCTGTCCCATGATGCTTTCTTGCCATCACTACTGTCAAAGCTTTGCCAAATCTGAATGTCTCAAAAAAAAAAGGTCCTTTACTATTCTACAGCTACAAATTTAAGTGCCCAAACACACTGATATTTAATACCTTAATTTTGCAAGGTTTGAGTTGTTGGCTTTTGGTTTTGTTCTTGTGATTTTATTGTAGAAGGGTAAGTAATCCACTGAATAGTGTATACTTGATCGAACTCAGACTTTTTAACTAGCCTATACACATCTCATGAAACTATTGTTTAACTAAACTATAGATTCTGATTCAATGGCTTCTAGAGTGGGACCTGCTAATCTGTAGGTTGTTGTTGTCTTTCTTCTGGGGGAATTTTTAGACACTCTCTGGGCTCTCACATTAACCCAGGTTACTTCAAACTCTAAGCAGTGATTCTACCTTAGGCTTACAAGTTCTGCTATTAGAAGTCTGAGCCACCATGTCCAGCTTGGTCTGCACCTCCATCAAGTTCTCAGGAAATGCTGATGCTCTTGGTCAGCAGACATTTTGAGAAACAAGGCTTAAGATTCAATTGTTGTAAATAGAATGATTTGGAGTCAAGAAGGCCAAGTCTCTTCTTCTAACAAGCCACTGAACTCCCTCTCATTTGCACTGGGTGCAATGGCATCATTTTTGCCCATAAGCTATAATAAAATAAATATGTGAAGGCTTTGTGTAACCATTTCCCTCTGTGGGTTGTATGATTTTATGACTGTTTGCTTTGAAAATAATTGTTATTTATGCATATGTGCCAGTTCTTTGACCATGATTATTGCCTGTTGACTAAATACACATTGCATAGTTTATCTTTGATCTAACAGGAAATACCTGGTACTCCATCTACATCTTCAATACTGGCAGTGTGTTTGTCTTTGATGACTTCACCTGGGTCATTATAACTGACTGGATTCATCCTATTTCAGAGGAAGCAGCAACTTCTTCACAAAGTTCTTAAGCAGGCAGAGCTGTGAATAGGGTTAGGTGTTTGAAATCCCAATTCATCAAGATATTTTCTCTTAGCTCAGAACTTCTCATCTTCATGCTTGGTAGGAGCTTTGCGCACACACAAAAAAGCCTTGAGTTCCTTCCTACCCAGGGAGATATCATTGAAATAACAGTCTCCAGGAGGCAATGGGCTCTGTTTTCAAGCTGCTTTTTCTGATTCTGAACAGCCTACCAGGAAAAGGGATCCCTCTGTAAGTTTTAGTACTAACTCTTCTCCCTCACTTAATTTACATGACTATAGTGTTTCCCTGGGAAATCTTGCCCACAAAAGTAGGTCTGCAAGCACTTCAAAAGAGTGTTGTCAGAAACGACCTAGATCAGGAGAGTCAGGCAAATGATAATTGAAAATTCTTTTGAAACTGAAATGTTGGAAATTTTTGCTGACTGGATTTTTTATCATTTAGGTCAGTCCTTTTTAAAATTTGGTTTTAAACATTTTAAAAGAAAGCCATAATTAGGTTCAAAACAAATCCACCAGGGAAGATTCCTCTGTTTACCTGTTTTTCTCTGTCTAATGTCCTCAAACAAAACTATCTTCACTGTAAAGTGCAGGCTAATGGTTCTCCTCAAGTTTCAATGTGCTTCTGAAGTCCCTGGGAGCTTGTGCTTTTGTAAACTACACTAGATGCTAGTGCTGATGTGTTGAGTACACTTAGAGGAGAATAGTGGATTTGTGACTCAGAGGCACCTTGCTGTATCTTCCTCTGTGTGTGTGTGTGTGTGTGTGTGTGTGTGTGTGTGTGTGTCTGAGAGAGAGAGAGAGAGAGAGAGAGAAGAGACCTGCCTCTTTATAGTAGTAGCTCTCCAACAAGCCTAGTAAGCTTGTCCAAATGTATACTAGGGTTCCACCATGATTTTCTGAGTTAGTATGCTTCGAATGGAATCTAAGGATTTGTATTTTCACCAGTTCTCTGAAGTGGTACTGTGCCTAACCAGGGAACACATTTTGAGACCTCTCATATAAAGAATTCTAGCAATTAGCTTTCCTAATTAATTCCAAAATGATATTCTTGCCCTGTAGAAACCAGGCAATAAATATAAGCAGAATGCTAGTGATATTGTTCAGGGGTGAATTCTGAATGATATTTTAACTATTGTACAAAGTACTGCCTAAATTGCCTGTCTCCACATGGTATAGTTGACTCAAGATTCCCAACTGCATAAAAAATATATAGCAAGAAATTATACACATATACACACAGACACGCAGAGAGGGGGGAAAGAGACTTTCTATCAGTGACTCTCTATGCTGGATTATAAAACCTTTGCTTTTATAGAAAGTTCTATCAAAGCAAATCAGGCCACTAATAATATCTGCATGCGATATTTCTGAGACAAGACCCCAGTTATGTAGTTGTGTTGAAGATACAATACTCATAACACACATTAAAGAATATTAATGCAGATAAATACAAATGAAATTACTACGTTTGCAGGAAAGAGGATAGAACTGGAAGTAGTCATGTTAGATGAAATAAAACAGACTGGGAAAGATAAGATTGCACATTTTCACTCATATACCAAATCTAGACTTTATATATGAATTACATTAAACTACTGGGGACAATCATTTGAAGGTGGGAATAACATAAGGGTTTGTGCGATATGACCAAAATTCATTTGTATATCATATATATATATATATATATATATATATATATATGAAAATGTCATAATGATACTGGTCTTTTTTATGCAAACCAAAAGAAGACATTTGCAAGTTTAAATGAATGATAAGAAAGACCTTACTCTGTCAGAACCATTAAAATAGGTATAGGATTAGATATCATATTCTATGGTAGGGGAGAGAGATCAAGATCAATTATTAATTCAAGGATGTGTAGTAATATATAGTCAAGAAGGAAATGTGGGGATTGGTTGGGACATTTTTAAGAAACATCAGGAATGAAAAGGAGATTTTGGCAACATCAACCTGACTTTATTTTTTATGGAGGCAATCTAGAGTGATTAGATATTACCTAGGGGATTCACAAAATAAATATTTTGGTCATGTGATTAGTATAATATAGAGAAGTTTAGTGCTATTAGAGATATGGAGTTTAGTAAGCTCCAAATTGGGTCTAATAGAATAAGCAATGCTTCAGAACCCGACAGTTCTGTTTTGTAAGGCTGTGAGCTGTTTAAGGGTTCATGGTCAAGCTGGTTACCTCTCTAGGAGTATCCATTTTGTTTCCTATAAAATTGGATCATCGAAACATTCATTTACTCTTGGCTTTGGCAAAGGCCTCCTATCCAGGGCGAATATTGAGATTGCACCTATCTGAAACTTTATCCTAGGTTCAGAGATCCCCTTCAAAGTCTTCTGCTAGACTACTTAACAGTGTGGTGAAAATCAACTTGAGTCGGGGATTCATCCAGTAGACTATACCATTGAACAAATACTTGTTATGGTCACAGGCATAAGTCCACTCAAAAACTGAGATTTCCTTGGAAGAATATAAAACATTTCCCCTTCTCATGCTTTACCAGTATATAACAACACTCCAGGATAATAGCAATATATTATAATTAAGACATAGACAAGATACAAACTGTCTTGGGGCATATATTGAAGGAAGACAGAAGTCAACAACAAGACAAAAATAAAAACAATCAGGGAACTTGTAATGATGGGGACCCAAACAATAACAAACAGTAAAAAGACTCCTAGCAATTAGTTTAATGCAAATTCTCACTATTAAGTCTCACTATCTCAGATCCTAGTAATTGACAATGTCCAGCAGTGCAAAAAATTTTCACTCTGAGGAAAGAAAAGAAACATCAGAACTGAAATGATATTACATATGTTAGAATTATCAGACAAAAAATTAAAATAACTACAATTAATACTTAAGGACTTTAGTGGGAAAAGTAGGCAAACTCAAGAACAGATGGGTAATATGATCAAAAAATAGGAATTACCTGAGTGAATCAAAAAGAAATGATAGTTGGGAACTCTCTGGATGAATAAAAATGAAATTCTAGAAGTGAAAAAAAAAATACTGGAGCAGAAATGAAGACATGAAATCATCAGTAGATATAACAGCCAAGAATCAATGAACTTGAATGTAGCACAGTAGAAATATCACGAACAGAAACAAAAAGAGTTAAATAATGAAAAAGACCAAGATCCCAAGCAGAATATCTAACTGAAGAACAGTATCAAAAAGGCATAATATGCCGAGCAGTGGTGGTTCATGCCTTTAATTCTAGCACTTGGGGGGCAGAGGCAGGCGGATTTCTGAGTTCAAGGTCAGCCTAGTCTACAGAATGAGTTCCAGGACAGCCAGGGCTACATAGAGAAACTCTGTCTTGAAAAAGAAAAGGTATTATATACACATTAATTGTAATACCAGTAGAGAGAGCAAAATGAAGAAGTAACCATAACAAAATAGCCCTGACCAAAAACCCCTCCAAAATTAATGCCATGAACCAAACCACTAACCCATATAGCTTAGAGAACACCAAGAATAAGTTTTCATCAAACTGCACTTATGTAAAACATATTCAAACTACAGAAAACCAAAGACAAAGAAGAAAACTTGTAAGAGACTTAGGTGGAGGTATATATTTACAGAGAAACAAAAGTAATGTCGCTAGCTATCAGAAAAAGAAACAAGAGGAGAACAAAATATAATAACTACAATTAATGTTTAAGTACTAAAGGGAGAAATATAAAGCCTGCCTAGTTAAAATTCTTGTTCACCTACTTAAAATTATATGTCTAGCAAAATCATGCTTCAAGGTGAAAAAGATATAGAGAATTTCTCAGAGAAAATCTGAGATAATTCATTTCCTGCAGACTTGTCTTACAAGAAGTTGAAAGTTATTCACATTGAAGGAAAATAATGTAGTTCAGAAACTCAGATTTACGTGTAGAAAAATATTAAGGAGTAAATGAGATTAATCAAACTATTTCAGTTTTTTTAATATTATGGATTGTTTTAAAATTCTTTACTTGAAGCAATGACAAGGTGTGGATGATTATAACAAAGACGTGCAAGGAATGGCAACTGTGTCACAAAACAGAGGAAATAGGAATACTCTGTTTTAAGTGCAGGATATGTGAGTCAGTGCAGTTGTATTTAAAGGTGGACTTTGGTCAGGTGTAAATGTGCACTGTAATTTTTAGAGCAGCCACTATTTTTTAAAAGTAAGTATAGTTAACAAACCAAGAGAGAAGATAAAATGGTCAGTTAAAACCAAAAAAAGATAGAGAAAAGGAAAAGTGAAACATAAAGGAAAAATTGAAATTAAGTAGGTATTAGTATAACTATATCAATATTAAGCACAAATGTGATTTATATAAATATAAAATGTGTATTATATATGCATACATAATCAAGCAGAAGACAGTAACTATCAGTGAATTATGGAAAAAAGAACCAATTCTATGTTGTCTACATACAGTATACCTTCCTTAAACATAAAGGTTCATAGAGGGTAAAAAGAAAGAGGTGGAAAAACATTTTTATGCCAGTACTAAACTAAAGTCAGCTCAAGTAGATATATGAATTTCAAATATAATTACCTTCAGAACTAGAAAAGTTATCAAGAATAAAGAGGTGCATTACATAATGATCAAGGAATCAATTCTTCAAAACATACAAAAAGCCTGCACATTCATACACCTAACAACAGGGCAGCAAAATATATAAAGCAAGAACTGGTAGGTTTGGGGGGGAAAGTAGAAACTTTAACTGTTATACATACTAACCACAACTTGTTCTGTCAATGATAGTTAAATTAAGCAGGTATAAAATATGGATATAAATTACCTGGACAAAAGTAAGGGGCAATATGCCTATAGCTGTGGAAAGTACAATCGTCAGGCTTTTATAAAGACAGATTTTAGATAGGGATACAGGTTAAATGGGGTAATCAAGATATTGGAAATAAAGAGAGATCCATTCTCCCACCCCAGGAACCATTGTAAATCTATAAATCAAGAGGCTTAGATGAAAGGAGTTATAGAAGGAAGGAATAAGATTAGAGCAGCATTTTCTAACTTGTGGTTTATGAAAGTTTCCTTTGGTGGTGTAATAAAATCAAGCTCTGTATCCCAGTAATTTTGGAAAATAACAGGAAGAATCTGCCTAATAATACATAGTGCCATATTAAAGACTCTAGAAAGTACTTCTGTTAAAAAAGCAAGACAACAATTTAAAAAATCCAAACATGCAAACTAAGGTAGAAAGGATTTATGTAATCATACTAAATTTGTTTTAATAACTTCAAAATACAATTATAAATTTTTCATCTATTTCTATACTTTAAAAGTTGTAATTTCTAACAATGGATATAATAAATTTGCCATGATTTTATTTAAAAAAATCCAACCATAACAACAACAATAAAGCCATTTAAATCTTCCTAGTTGAACATTTCTAAAAATTGTTTAATATGGTGACTTTCTGTAGTTTTGGTTTGGTTTTTGGTTTTTCTGTTTTGTTTTATTTTCTTATGTTTTTGTGACCTCATTGGCATCACTGGGATCTAGTGAACTTCAAGACAGACACTAAATATAGTAGGCCCATAATATTCATATACGATTGATGAGGCTTACAGATCACTTGGAGTACATCAAGAGAAAAGGATGGTTTGAGTTTAACAAGTATCCTGCTTGCGTGAATAGAAAACAAGAAAGGGAGTTGTTTTACTAATAGCAATGAAACAGTTGCCATAACCAATTTGGTAGGAAATATCCACCTGTTGTGTATGTTCCATTTAAATTATTACCATAGTCTGTATCTACACATCTTCAGAAGACTGATGGAAATTTAGGTCCAGATTTGACAGACAGAAATTTATTATCATGTAGAATTTAGTGGGTAATAATAAGATCAGAAGTTATAGAAACTGATTTAAGTAGAACCAAATTTGTAATTAAAAAAATGTAGAAAATTTACTTAGAGGAAAAACAAACAAACAAACAAAAAAAACCCTAAATGGATAGGTAAGAAGAAAGTGTTGAGTCAGAATTCATTATACAAGTGAAGGATGGTTTCAGTGACATCGCAGACAAGCCTGCTGATTACATTTGTTGGCCAAGGGCATAATAGGGTGCACACAATGAATATATCAAGCCGAGAAACTGACAGAACCTATTGAAACTCCATATAAATCTTTATTTGCTAAACCATTTCAGATGTTTGAAGTCCTCTTTTCACTTCGCATTAATAATATTCAACTATGGATATCTGCCAAGAATTAAAAAAAAAAAAAGACTGAACAGTAGTTATAAATTGTGTCCTTAAAAGTCATTGTTGAGTTTTGGATCACTACATGTATAGAGTCTACTACGTTAGAGTGGCTGTCTATAAGGGAGTGGGAAGGGCAGAGGTGAGGGTAGTGAGCATTGACAGTAAGCAGGATCTCACTTGCTGTGTAGTCAAGACTGACTTCAAACTCACAATCCTCCTGCCTCAACTTCCCCAGGGCTAGTATTATGAACATGTGCTCCCGTGTCCAATATGAGTTACTTTTCCAAGTGTTACTTTAAGACAAGAAATATAAAGAGATGTTTCTAAATGGGAGATATGGCAGAAATAAGAAAGAACATTGGGTCACTGAGGACTTTTTTTCTACATGGGAAAGACATCAGCCCATTTCAAAGTACACAAGAAGGAATTTATAGAGTTTGATAATTTACTAGAAGAGAGACTAAATTACACTAAAAAATAAAAAAGGGGGGATGGTGTAAACTGGTGAATTAAATTGTCCTTATAGAGAAGGAAGGTCATGGCTTTGATTTTCACAAATGAAATTTATGAGTGCAAATGTAGCTATCATTACATATTTAATAGCAGCAAGTTGAAGGTAGTTTGATGGTTTGAGTTTTGTTCTGTTTTTGGTTTTTTAATATAGAAAGGAACAGGAGCTGAAAGGAATTTTGTCAAATGTTAAAGAGAGAACATTCTAGTATTTGTGGGCTTGGCAACCAAATGACAATGCACTGAGGACAGACTAAATAGCAAAGCAGAAGTAATCTCTGTCATAGAGTTTGTGCATGAAAACAATAGTACAGTGTCTCCTTATTTAGTTTCAAAGTGGGCTTTTACATATAGAGAAGAAATTGAAGTGGGAGCAGGACAACTTAAAGTTCACAGAAGCTATGTATAGTTTTCAGGAGAATACAATATATATAATAGAGAAGGATTTCTTCATGATTTATTTTTTAGATGAATAGCTTATCAGAAGAGACTACAATGACCCAGAATGGTATAAACACAAGATTGAATGGTGACCTTCCAATTCTATCACATGTCTAACTAGCTGCTAAATGTGGATGTATGTCAAAATCATCAGAGTAATTCAAATATGTTGTGTAAGACCTCACACCCACTTATTTTCATTTCAGTGGCCTAAAAGTATGGTGACCTACTCCAAATGTGATCCATAGACTGGCAGCATGTCCATCTTCTGGGACCTTATTAGTAATGACGACTTTTGGGCCCAACTTACACTATTAAATAAAAGTGGGCATTCTAACAAGCCCCAATACACTGATTTGTGCATATATTAAATAAAGCCTGAAAGTGCTGGACTGAAGCATAGTCACATGACCACTATTTTGATGCTCACTTATGAGATTCTAATGTGCAATCAGAGTTGAAACCACCCCTGCTAAAAAGAAAAGGTCATTTTAAAATTCCTTAAACTCTTGTGATAAAAGTTCATATCATTCCACATATATACCAAAAATAGTACGTGGAAAAACTGGTAGCTACAAAATAAGGGCTAGAGTTAATACCATCATACCAAAGTGACCATCATGGTTTTGATAATGTACCCCAGTTACATAAAATATTATCATTACAGGAAACTGGGTGGGTAATATGGGAGAACTCTGAACTCTTGTTTGTGAATCCTTGTTAGTGTCAGTTGTTTGAAAGCAAAAATGAAAGCATTTTAAGTGATAAGAGATCATGTCTAGCATGAGAAAAACTGTTGTCTATTGTTATCTACGAACTGAACAGCCCCCATCATCCATTGGGGGGAAGCTATTGGAGGATTTGAAGCTCACAACACCCAAAAAAGGAAAATTCAGAAACAAAGGTACAAGCAAGAAAAGTTAGGAAGATTGACTTTGTACTTTTTTTTATCAAGTAAAGAACCCCCCCTTTTTTGGTAATAATTAGACAATGGCTCAACCTATATCCCCAGTTGTCTCTTCAGTTTTTATTTTGAGACATGGTCTCATTCCTAGATTGGTCTTGAAACTGCTTTGTAGCCCAGGCTGCCCTTGAATTTCTGGCCCTCCTGCCTTAGCTTCCCTGTTAGTTATTACTGCAGTTCTACACAGCCAGTCCCAGAAAAAAAATTAAAACTTTGAACTAGTCTGAAGAAGTGGCTTAGTGGGTAACAGCACTTGCTGTGTAAGCATCAATACCTGAGTTTAAGTTCCAAACACCCTTGTAAAAAGTTTACTATGGCCACATACACACACTTAAAAAGGCAGTACTGTGAGGGGCAAGGACAGGAGGGTTACTGAGACCTTCTTGGTGCCATTCTAGTTCCAGGTTCAGTGAGAAACCCTGTCTCAAAGGAATAAGGTGGAAAAAAATGATAGAGCAGGATCCCTGAGACAATTATCAATACCATGTAACAAATGCACACACCAAAAATCGTAACTTAAAATATATAGTCAAAATCCTTGCAATCTCTTCTCAACTCTAATTGAAACTCTATGTAGACAAAGACAGAGATGAAGCATGGTGGGTGGCCAGTGGACTCTTGCAGAGTGATCTGTCAAAGCTATCAGACTCTACCACGAGCTTTCCATATTGAGTTACTTGCTTCCCATTGGGGGAATCTTCCTTTCTAAAGTAATAATCAAAGCATGTGAAAATGTTTCCATTTCAGAATGGTCTGCCCTTTAGCATGCTAATTTTCCTAGCTCGTTATTGCAAAGTCTGCTACTACTTGCTCTAACAGTACAGAAGCATTCTGTGATATGTACTAAACACATTTCAGAGTTTAACTATTGTTTGAAGTGGCTAACTTGACATGGAAAA
>JADRCC010018580.1:0-11233 GCA_019843855.1 Hylomyscus alleni
TGTGTGTGTGTGTGTGTGTGTGTGTGTGTGTGTGTGGTGCAAATAAATTGTGAGAATTGGATTTGTTGTTCTACCATGGGAACTTTTATGATGATATCTGAAGTCACCATTACTGATGATAAGTGTCTTTTCCTCCTGAATTGCCTTGCAAGTCTCTTTCAGAAAACTTTGGTATTGCTATATACTTGATCAGTGATTTTGAAAAAGTGGCTAAATATTAGAAATACTTGGAGACTGTTTTATTAATATCTTCGAACTATGTTATTCAACTGAAAATATGCACATGTATCTCCACAGAGTCTTGGAATCTGGATAAGTAAGTATGGAGTACAGCCTGATATTTTATCTTTCTAATAAGCTCTCAGGAGCTTCTCTTGCTTCTGGGCAAGGTTTGTTTACAATGAGCAGCAAGCCTTGACTTTCTGAGTGTATAGAATCTATATGCCTGGAGATTTGACCTAGAAATATACACATTTTCAATAGTATTCCTCATGGGAGTATAATAATCAGAAATTGTCATCTATACAGGAAGTTAGGGGATAATTTTTCTTTCACACATTGTGACAGTTTATCTTGCCAGAAGTTAAGCTACATGTTATGCTAAAAAATAGGCTGTGTCTTTATATATGAACATTATGAGAATGCTCCTGACCTACTGCAGAAATAGATGCACATGCATGATATATATTATTTATCAATGTCAAGAAAAATAGAAAAATGATTTTGGTGCTAGATGAGGAAGAAAAACTGTTAAGCTAAGATAGGGATGATAAAGTTAAAGCCACTTTTGGACAATAAGTAATGTTTAAATATTTTAACAAAGTAAGAAACATGTACACATTTAGAAGATTTCTGGAAATGCTTAAAAATTCAGAGTAAGAATGAAGCTCAGCAGTCGTGAAATGGATTAAATATATTCTACAAGGTGTACAGTGGCTGGTGGGTGAAACTATCACACAATGATGTTACAGCAGATGACACAAAACTATCCAATGACTGTGAGGCAACATCTAATTGCCATAGGTTTCCTTTTAGTGTCATCATGAGCCTTAAAAACATCATCTACTCCCACAATGCAATTGAGATTTTTTTTCACATCTTGAAAATCCTCTAAGAAAGTAAAATATGTAACAATAGCTTTCAAACGCTGACATTTCTGATCTCTGTATAAGACAGAAACAAGGGAAAATCTGGCTTTAATCCAAAAAAATGTACAATATGCCCAAATCTACTGATCATACTGTTTCCCTACAGGTGTACCTACATTTTTCCGTAAGTCTTACAAAAATTTCTAAGCTAACAAATTGATTGCAGGCTGTTTTTAAGAACCCCCCACCCCTGCTATAAAAAAGGTCTTCCAATTTCATTTATCTTCAGCTCTGTGGTGGTATAAAAGAAAATCTTCCCCCATAAACCCAGAAAGACTGCCTTTATTAAGAGGTGTGACCTTGTTGGAAGAAGTATGTCATTGGAGGTAGGGTTTGAGCTTTCAGAAATTCAAGCCAGGTTTAATGGCTCTCTGTCTTTTCCTGCTGCCTGTGGACTCAGATATAGAATTATTAGCTACCTCCTCAGTACTATATCTGCCTACACAGTGCCATATGTCCAGCCATGAAAATAAAAGACAAACCTCTGAATTCAATGTCAGCCCAATTATTTTCTTTTATACAATTTATTGTGAATTTTACAGACAAATGAATTGAACTAGAAAATTATCCTGATTGAAGTAATGCAACTCCAAAAAGACATACATGTTATATTCACTGATAAGTGGCTATTTACCACAAAGTATAGGATACCCCTGATATAAAACATAGTCACAAAGAAGTTAAACAGCAAGGAAGGCCCAAGTGAGGATGTTTCTATCCCACTTAGAAGGCTTAACAAAATAATCATGAGAAGAAGAGGGAGGGAGGATTCTGTGTGCACAAGGAAGTGAAAAGAAAGGGTAGCAGGATGAAGTATGTAGGGAAAGTAGAAAAGAGGCCTAGAGAGCCAGGAGAATAAATGAAGATCTGCAGCTGCCAGCGGTTGGAGGTCGGGGAAATTCTAGAAACTCCCAGAAACCAGGGAGGTGGGAGGATCTCAGGACTAAATGTGAATGACCTTAGCTGAAATGCCCAACAGTGGAACCTGAAGAGACCACCTCCAGTGCTTACACAGTAAAGGGAAAGAGACGCCAACCCACCTCTCTAACTTTCACCCAAAAACTGCTTCTGTCTAAAAGAAATGCAGAAACAAAAATGGAGCAGAGACTGAAGGAATTGCCTACCAGTGACCAGACCAACTTGGGATCCATCTATGTGAAGGCACCAAACTCTTGACACTATTACTGATATTTATATTGTTCTTTCAGACAGGAGCCTAACATGCCTGCCCATGGATCTATCTGAAGCTGGTTGAAACAGATGCAGACACTTTCATCCAAGCATTGCACTGAGGTCCTAAGGTTGGAGAACCCTACGGAAGAGTTAGAGGAAGAATTGAAGGAGCTAAAGGGGATAGGAATCCAATAGAAAGGCCAAGAGTGCTAACCAAAATGAACCCTCAAAGCTCCCAGGGACTATGCCAACAATCAGAGAGCATACCTGGGTTAGTCTGAGGCACTATAACATGTGTGGTAGGGGGTATCTATGTCTGGTCTCACTGGTACAAGATGACCTTAATCCTTTGGAGACTTGATGCCACAAGAAAGGGACATGCAGGAGTGGGGAGGCATACTCTTGAAGGCAAAAAAGAGGGGGATGGGGGGACAACATTTGGGGTGTAAATAAATAATTGAAACAATTTAAAAAGAGTCTTTATGGTCATGGTATCTCTTTACAGCAAGATAAACCAAAACTAAGGCCAGATCTTACTTGTGAAGATGTAATAAAGCCCTTTCTCAAAGTTCACTCTCCAGATTGTTCATAATATTTTTCTTTTTATTACATTATTTTATTATTTACATTTCAAAGGTTGTTCCCTTCCTGGACCCCCTCTCATATTTTTTCACCTCACCTCCTTGTTTCTGAGAGGGTGCTCACCCAACCCCCACCTACCCTACCTCACCCCACAAGCATCCCCTTTCCCTAGGGTATCAGGATTGGCCTCACCTTCTCCCACTGAGGATAAGGTAGTTCATTGATACATATGTGCCAGGGGCCAAGTAAGAGCCTATGTATGTTCTTTGGTTGGTAGCTTAGTCTCTAGGAGCTCTGGGAGGTCCAGTTTGTTGATACTGTGGTTCTTCCTATAGAGTTGAAATTTGCTTCAGCTCCTTCAATCCTTTCCTAACTCTTCCATAGAGATCCTCAGCCTCAATCCAATGGTTGGCTGTTAAGTATCAGCAACTGTCTCAGTCATCTGTTGCTAGAGCCTCTCAGAAGACAGCCATGCTTGGCTTCTGTCTGTAAGCACAATATGACATCCATAATACTGCCAGAGTTTGATGGCTGCCCATGAGATGGATCTCAAGTTGGGTCAGTCACTGGATCATCTTTCTTTTAATGTCCTCTTCATTTTTTGTCCCTGCATTTTCTTTAGACAGAAAAAATTCTGTATCAAAATTTTGAAAATGGATTGATGGTCCCATACCTCAACAGGGGCTCATGTCTATTTACTGGAGGTGATATCTTCAAATTCTATCTCTCCATGGTTGAGCATTTTGACTAATTTCATCGACATTGAGTCTTGGGAGACTCTGACATTCCACATCTTTGTGATTTTCAAGAGGTTCCCCTCATCTCAAACTACCACTGTTTGTATTTCCATTAACTCTGGAGAATTGTCCCCCCCCCCATATACCTGATTCCCTTCCCTCTCTGATCTTTCATACAGGTCCCTCCCTAACTCTTCCTCATCTTCCTGTACACTCCTTTTTGGGTGTGTTTGCTTCTTTTTTTCCTAGAACTTTCAGTTAGGCTGTTAAGTTGCTAGTGTAGGATCTCTTCAATTTCTATATGAAGGCACTTAATGCTATGAATTTTCCCCTAGCTTTACTTTCATTGTATCCTATAAGTTAGGTTATGGTGTGTCTTCATTTTTGTAGAATTTTAGAAAGTCTTTATTTTATCTTTTTATTTCTTCCCTGATCAAGTTATCACTGAGTATATAGCTGTTCAGTTTCCATTAGTTGTTTTTGCTATTATGGAAGTCCAGCCTTTCTCTGTTGTGATCTGAGAGAATGCATGATATTATTCAATCTTCTTACATATAATAAGGCTTGTTTTTTGTCTTATTATATAGTCAGTTTTGGAGAAGGTTTCATCAGGTGCTTCAAGGAATGTATATCTTTTTTGTTTTTACGTGAAATGTTCTGTAGATGTTTGATAAATTCATTTGGTTCATAACTTTTATTAGTTTCACTGTCTCTGTTAAATTTCTGTTTCAATGGCCTGCCCATTTCTCAAGAGGGGTGTTGAAGCCTCCCATTATTATTGTGTGAGTTTCAATGTGTGTTTTGAGTTACAGTAAACTTTCTTTTATGAATAAGGATGACCTTGCATTTGGGGCATACATTTTCAGAATTTAGATTTCATCTTGATGAATATTTCCTTTTATGAATATAAAGTGTCCTCCAGCTCCTCTGGTAACTTTTAGTTGAAAGACTATTTTACTGGATATTTGAATGGCTAATCCAGCTTGATTCTTGAGACCATTTGGTTAGAAAACTTTTTTCCAGTCTTTTACTCTGAAGTAGTGCCTATCTTTGTAACTGAAGTGTGTTTTCTTGAGTACAGTAAAATGCTGGATTCTGTTTATCTATCCAGTCGGTTAGTTAGCCTATATCTTTTTATTAGGAATTAAGTCCATTGATGTTGAGAAATATTAAAGACCAAAGATTATTAGTTTCTGCTACTTTTGTTTGTTTGTTTTGGGCATGCTATTATATGTGTGTGATTTTCTTCATTTGGGTTTGCTGGGAGATGATTAAATTCTTCTGATTTCTTCAGTGTAGTTACCTACCATGTGTTGGACTTTTCCTTGTCTAAATTTCATTTTGTCATGGAATATCTTGGTTTTTCCATCTATGGTAATTGAGAGTTTTGCTGGGTATTGTAGGTTGAGCTGGCTTCTCTGTTCTCTTTGGGTCTCTGTGACATCTGTCCAGGATTTACTTGCTTTTGGAATCTCTGTTTAAAAGTCTGGTATAATTCTGGTAGGTCTGCTGGTATATACTACTTGACATTTTTACCTTTTAGCTTTTAATATACTTTCTTTTATTGTTCTGTGGATTTCATGTTTTACTATTATGTGAAGGAAGGATTTTCTTTTTTGGTCTGATCTATTTTGTGTTCTGTAGCCTTCTTGTATGATTATGATTATGACTTTCTCTAGGTTAAGGGAGTTTCCTTCTATTATTTTGTTGACAATATTTTCAGATGTTTTAAAGTGGGAATCTTCACCTTCTATTTCTATTATTCTCAGGTTTTCCTTTTTCATTGTTTCATGAATTTCCGGATATTTTGGGTTAGGAGCTTTTTATACTTTATATTTTCATTGACCAATGTGTCAATATGCTATCTTCTGTGCCTAAGATTCTCTCTTCTATCTCTTGTATTCTGTTGATAATGATTTCATCTGTAGCTCCTGATCTCTGTCCTAGGTTTCTATCTCCAAAGTTGCCTCCATTTGTAATTTCTTTATTGATTTTATTTCCATTTTTAAGTCATTGTCTGTTTTATTCAATTTCTTTACCTGTTTGGTTTTCTTGTATTTCTTTGATTTATTTGTTTCATCTTTTAAGGGTTTCTACTTGTGTTTCCTGTGTTTCTTTAAGAGAGTTACTTATATTCTTACAGACTTCTATCATCATTATGAGGTGGGATTTTAGGTCAGAATGTTGCTTTTTAAGTGTGTTAGGTTATTCAGAACTTGCAGTGTTGGGAGAACTAGGTTCCACTGATGCCAATTTACATTGGCCTCTGTTGCTTGTGTTCTTGTGCTTGCCTCTTGCCATCTGATTACTTGTGGTGTTAACTGGGCCTTGGTGTCTCTGACTGGAGCCTACCTCCTTGGAGGTACATAGAGCTCTGTAACTTAGATTAAAGCTGGTCTACTTGGAGAAAGGTAGTGCTGTCTTTGGTTAGGGAGAACGGGATTCCACTGTCCCTAATTAGAGCAGACCTCCTATGTTCCTGTTTATGGTATACCTCATGTGTTCCTGGCTAGGGCAAACCTCAAGAGAGATAGGCAAGCTTTGGGGTCCATGGGCAGGATCTGCCCCAGTTACAGATGAATGTACACACTAGAATGACTATTACCTTCAGAGTGGGATAGATCTCATATCTGCTGGGCTCTGTGAGGATCCAAGGTAGCATGAGTACTGGGGCAGGGGTGGTCTTACCTCTGTTGATGGTTTTGGCTGACCTCCTGGGAAATATGGGGTATGGAAGAGGGACAGGCATAGTAGTCTGCCTCAGGTAGAGGTGCAGATGGGAAGGAAGATGGTGATCTGATAGAGTGGATAGACCAGATGTCCACTCTGTTTTGTTGGGGTCCAAGCTGGTATGAGTATTGGGTCTGGGATCTTACCTCTGCTCTGGTTACAGCAGACCTATTAAGCAATAGAAAAGCTATGAAATGTGGGAAGAAGTCAAACATTCTGATCTAATTTTAAAAAAGAAAAAGAAAAACAAAAGGGTTGTGATCATGTTTTCACATTCCATCATTAGGAATCAAAACTTATACAAGGTCTCACTTGTGAAGATGTAATAAACTCCTTTCTCAAAACTCACCTTCCAGACTTTTCCTTTCAATTCATGAGACAAAGAACCTGGAAGCTACTGGTCCTCGGGATTGATTAATGATTTTTCTGGGACTGCATATCCCATCTAAGTTTCACTGAGTTAAGGAAACTTGCAACAGTCTTAAATCCAATGAGCTGGTAAATCTAGGGTCTAATGAGTTATTAGACATGTTCACTGATTAATGTTTTTTTTCTGTGTTCTCATATGGTAAAAGAGTTAATGTGATTGACTCTTTTGGGTTTATTCTTTATAATAGAAAGAATATTGCACAAAGTGGTTTCTGCACCTTGATTTCACCACTCTGGAATTCTACATCTTTATCATTACTTCAGAGGCAAAGATTTAAATTTATACATATGAGGTAAAGGACTTGATAATTTAGAGTTGTGTATTTTTCTTAGAATGTGGTCTTTATGATAGCTAAACAGAAAAACTCACATGAAATTTTAAATTAAAACATTGTGGGATTTGGAGGGAACTTTTTGAAAGAAGAAATTTTGTTTCTTGCATGTAAAATTTGTAGAAGACAATGTATGTCATATGTGAACATATGTCAATTTGGGTACACTTCATAGAGCACAGTGTTATAGTAATAAACAAACGACATTCATAGTCACATAAAATAATATCTCACTTCTTTGTAATCAAAGTGGCTATAGTTCATAACACTGAATTTCATGTCACAACAGCAAAAGGGATAGTTTAACTGTCATCAGGAATTCAAGATAAATACTTGAAGTGAATCATATGCTAATGAGCTTTTTGAAACTTCTATATTAAGTGTAGGTATCAAACATTACATTTCATTTATATATCCATGAAATTAAAAATTAATAAAAATAAACTTACAAATATGAAAAATGAAAGTAATTTATTGAAGTAGGGGTGGATGACAGATAAAGAGAAAAGAAAAAAAAAAGGAGAAGAACTCCAACTCAAAGATCTAGAAAATATTTTTAACAAAATCATAGTTGAAAAAATTTTAAACTAAACAACATGCCTATAAAGGTACAAGAAGCTTACAGAAGAACAAATAGTTTGGACTATACAAGAAAGACTCCTTGTCCAATAATAATAATGATGATGATGATGATAATAATAATAATAAACATATTGAACAATGAAAATATATTAAAAGCCTCAGGGGAAAAATCCCAAGTAATACATAAAGGCAGACATAGTACAATATACCTTCTCCCTGGAGAATTTAAAAGCTAGAGGATCTGGATAGATGTCATTTAGATCCAAAAGATCCACAGAAAATAGCCCAGACTAATATACTCAGCAAGACCTTCAATCATCAGAAATGGAGAAAATAAGGGATTTGGTGATAAAGTAAAATTTATCTAATATCTATCCACAAATCCTTAAGGTACTACAAAGTAAATGAAAACTCTAACCCAAAGGGGCAAACTACCACCATGAAAACACAGGAAGTAAATAACATTATGCCAGCAAAATAAAAGCAAAAGAAATACATTAGTATAAATTAATTTTAAAAAAGAACACAGGGAAGCAAGCTTCATACAAAATGTTTACACAGTAGGAAATAATCAACCTCAGATTGAAATCAATAAACAAGAAGCAAAAAGATCAATACAGAGTTCTTTTTTTTTTCAGAAAATCACCAGTATATACCCAAACTACCAGTAAGAAAGTGAAAGAGTATCCAAAGTAACAATTCAGAAATAAAAAAGAGACATAACAACAGGCACCATGGAAATTCAAAGAATCATTAGTTCTTTCTTTAAAACCTGTACTAAACAAAATTGAAAAATCCAGCTGAAATAGATAATTTTCTCAACAGATACAACTTAACAAAAAGTAAATCAAAATCAGATTAATATATTAAACATACCTATATCCTTCAAGGAAACAGAAACACTCATTCTAATTCTTGCAAACAAAGTATGACAGGACAAAAATATCTCTTGTGTTCATAATTTTAATAGACTTTCAGTGAGTTAATGCCAATATTCCTTAGTGTATTCCACAAAACAAAATTAGAAGTAACAGTGACAAAACATTTTTATTTGTCCACAGTCATGCTGATAATTAAGCCTCCCAAAGGTTTAACAAAGGATTACAAACCAATTTCCCTCATGAACATTAATGAAAATATATGCAGTAATATGCTCCAAATCAAATCTAAGACTATACGAAGAAGATTATCTCCTATGATCAAGTAGGTTTAATCTCTGAGATTCAAGGCCAGTTGAATTTACAAATCCTGGTAATGTAACCCACCATGTAAAAAACCATAAACTAAACACATAAACATCTCATTTGATGCTGAAAATACTCTGACAATATCCGACACCACTTCACTGTAAAAGTCTCAGATAGATCAGGGATAGAAAGATACAGATAAATGTGATAAATGCCTTTTACAGTAAGGTGATTGCCAACATCAAATTAAAGGGAGAAAAACTCAAAACATTTCCACTAAATTAGAAACAAGATATGACTATACATCTCTCCTTATATATTCAATATAGTACTTAAAGTTCTATCTAAAACAATAAGCAACTAAAGTAGATAAGGGGAATAAAAATTTGAAATAAAGAAGTAAAAAGTATCATTATTTTAGACAATTTTATAGTATACATAAATGAATCCACAAACTGGATCAAAGAACTCCTACAGCTGAAACACACCTTCAGTGAAGTGGCTAGATAGAAACTTAGCAACAAGTACAAAAAATCTGTAGACTTCCATATATACAAATGACAAATGGGCTGAGACAGAAATAAGACAAACAACACCTTTCACAATAACCACAAATAATATAAAGTATGTGTTGGCTTAACTCTACCTAAGCAAGTGAAAGACCTATATAACAATACCTTGTAGTCTTTGGAGAAAGAAATTGAAGAAAATATCACAAGATGGAAAGCTTTCCCATGCTTATTGATTTATAGAATTAATGTAGTAAATATGGGCATTCTATCAAAAGCAATCTACAAATTCTATGCTACTCCCATCAAAATTCCTTCATAATTATTTACATACATAGAAAGAATACTTATCTTCATATGAAGAAAAAAAAGCCCAAGAAAGTTAAAGTACAACTGTACAATAAAATACATTCTTTAGAAACCAGCATTCCTGATTCCAAGCTGTAATACAGAGCTATACTAGTAAAAATGCCATAATATGGTATAAGGCCTTACAGCATCTTGAATGGAATCAAATCACATATCATGAAATAAATCTATACACATATGGACACTTGATTTTGACAAAGAAGACAGAAACACACAATGTAGAAAGTGAAGCATCTTTAACAAATGGTTTTAAATTAACTGGATTTCTGTACATAGATGAATGCATTATCGGTTCATATGTATCATAGTGCACAAAACCTAAATCTAAGTGGATCAATGATCTCAACATAAAGCCAAATACTGAATCTAATAGAAGATAAATTGTGTAATAAGCTGGAGAACATTGTCACAGATCACAACTTTCTGAACAGAATATCTATAGCACAGACACTAACAATGATAATCAATAAATGGAGCCTTTTGAAACTGTAAAACTCCTTTAAGCAAAAGATACATTCATAGTACACATGGCAGCATAAAGACTAGGAAAATTTTTTCATCAACTGCATATCAAACAGAGGGCTAATATCAAATATTTCTATCTCTGTATCTAGCTATCTATATCTATACTGATACCTATGTCTATCTCTATATGGATGTCAGCATGTAGAAGAATACACATTGCTTCGTATCTATCACACTGCATGAAACTTAAGTCTAAATGGATCAATAGCCTCAACATAAAACAGAAATCAAGTAACTAGATGGCAAATAACAAAACAATCCAATTTTTAAAAAAGGCAAAGCTCTAAAGAGAGAATTCTAATTAGAGAAATCTCAGATATCTCACAAACATGTAAAGAAATGTTTGATCTCCTTAGTCATCATGGAAATACAAATCAAAATTACTTTGAGGCTCTATCTTACCCCTGTCAGAAGACTAAGATCAAAAACACAAGTGACAACACACTCTGGTGATGATGTGAACACACCTCTGTTGCTGGTGGAAGTACAAAGTTATATAGCCCCTATGGAATCAATATTAGACTTCCTCAGAAAATTGAAAATTTTTACCTCAAGACACAGTTCTACAATTCTTAGGCATATATTCACCAGATCCTTGATTTTACTACAAGGGCACTGGCTCTATCATGTAAATTGCAGCTTCATTTATAAAATACAAAAACTGAAAGAAATCTGTATGTGTCTCAACTGATACAAAATGAGGTACAACTGTCACAAACAATAACATCGTGGAATTTATAAGGAAATGGATACAACTAGACAAGACTGTCCTGATTAAAGTTACCCAGACCCAGAAAGACAAACCTCACATGTACTCTCTTATAAGTGGACATTATCTACTAAGTAAATAATATTGATTCTATAATTTACAGACCTGAAGAGGCTAAGCATTAAGGAGGATTCAAGGGGGATGCATGGATGCATATTTTT